>CAUYRH010085402.1:0-23471 GCA_963574655.1 Perodicticus potto
TTTCCCCAGCATCCACAACAGAGCAGAGGCCTAAAATCGTGTGCTGGGAAAAGGGAGGAACAAACCGGGGCGCTTTCTCAGAAATATCTGAACTGGCAGAATAGCACTGGGGCCACTAGCTCCTTCTGCGCCTTGAGCAGGTGACTCTGCCTCCCTGGACAGGAGTCCCCCCAGGACCTCTGCGTTTCCTCCCCACTCTACTCATCCTACAGACCTACTGAGTCACTCCCAGAAGTGCACAGCTCTGAGCCACTAGCCCAAAGGGGGGTGGGGAGCCGGGTTCACGCCGGGCTCTTCCTCCTCCTTAACAGCTGCTGTAAGGAGGCTAATCCCTTGGAATAAATAATAATAATAATCTGTCGCAATCCTCCTCAGCCCACAGCAGTGAAAGGTGACAAGCCCAAGAGGAGGCGGATGGCAGTCAGGCTGTGGGCTGTGGGCAGCGGCTCTGGGAATCTCCAGGGGGTGGGGAGGATTATGGGCCAAAGACTATGAGTGACGTGGTCCAGGGCATCCAAAGGACAACTGCCATTCTGTGTGAAATATGAGGCAGAGCCCCAACCAGGTTGTGAACCCTGATGGCACGCGGTCAGGTCTTAGGGCAGAAGAATAGGGAAACCTCCTGGCACTGAGGTTCCTAAATCACTCTGGGTAAATAAGCAAAGGAAAACCTCCCCAGAGCCCCAGGCAGAGCTTTGCCAATGATTCAAAGGTCAGCAAAGTCATAAATCAACTGCATTTGCACCAAACAGATCATGGAGAGTTATTTTGAAAATGACTTGGCCAAAAAAATTCCCTGGAGCTGAATCAACTCAAAGAGCTCAAACAGGAAATGTCCGTCTTCCTCCTTCTCTCCCAAGAGACCAGGCTGCACGGCGCCAGGGCCAAGGTCCACAGCAAGGGCTGTCTCCTTGCACTTGTGATATCATAATCCCTAATGCAGGACCCAGGACAGCGTTCATAGCCTCAGGGGCCACAGGGGACCAGTGTATCCCCTGGAACAGCTACTGCAGCCCACACTGGTACAGCCGACGGGAGGGGCCCTGCCAGGAGCCAGGTCCCGCCCGGGTCCAGGCACACTGCTTGTCTGCACTGTGTACACAGGCTCAGGGCTGACACTATGGGTGGCAGCTACCCAGGGACATATCCTGTGAGGATTCTCTGTCAATGAAATATGTAGACATATGTAGGGAGAAAGGTCTGGAAGGATGCACATCAGTGCTATCGGCTAGCACTTCAAGATGCCTGAATTTTGTGACAAACAAATGTCCATTTTATTTTTTGTTAAATACAGCATAGCTCAGCAAAGATCTTTTTCTGGTACCAAAGTTATTAACTACAGAGATTAAGAAAAATAGAGATCAAAAGAGAGAAAGGGCCACCATAGAGTAATTATAATCCCATCGCCCAGACATATTCTAGAGATCTTTTAATGAATTTCCTTGAGTTCTTTTCTGTAAATACAATGAGCATTTTTTAAGCAACATTCTTTTTTGTAACCTACTGTTCTGCTTCACAATATATGGTCAACACTATGTCATTAACGTCCTTCGATATTATCATTTTAATAGCTTACAGTATTCCACTAAATAGATGCATCATGCTTCATTTAACACATTCCATCCTCCAGGGTTTTCAGTTGATAAGTATTTCTCCCTGGGCCACCACAGGTAAATTGTCTTGGGTGTTATTCTCTAAATGCCTACCACAGACACCTGCAGGAAGGCACTTTCTTGTCTCTCAGAGGTGTGGCCATGTGACTTGTCTGAGCCAATGAAATGGAAGCATCAATGACATCTGGGCGGAAGTTCCAGCGGTCAGTGTACATTTCAGAACATTGTCTTTCCCTAACTGGACTCACTGTGAAGCAGGAGACACAGCCTCCCTCAGCCTGGGTCTCTGCTCACACAGCCCCGGCCAACCTCGGATGGACATAGGGCAGAAACTAATAACCATCTCTAGGCTCTCAACCCCTAGGATTCAGGACTATGTTGTTTCTGTCACTCAACCTCACCTGTCTCCCCTGACCAGGCTCAGGAGAGGCTTGTCTGACAGAGAGACAAGTCTAAGATAGACCCCAACCCTCCAGATATATGAGGCCCCACTGGGGATGTCCAGCCTGAGTTCAAATGAAGAGTTTAGTAGGAGTAACAAAAAACCATCTAGGGCAAAACTGTTGCAGAAGCAGTCTGGTGACACGGCATCCCTGAAAGGACAGATCTGAAGCTTCCTGAGGAGAGAGGTTCATGGCACTGAAATGACTACATGGAGGGGGCTGAGAGGAGGCCTTGGAAGGACGGGCAGAGTGAAGAGGGCACCAGTAAAAGATGGAAAGGTGAGAGCAAAACAGAGTGATCAAGCAAAGCACAGAAGACTGCTCAGTGGGCAATTTGTGTGAAGCAGGAGCTGTGAAGAACAGAGTGGGACAGCCTAGGGGAGAGCAAGGGGCCAGAGGGGGCAGAATCACTCCTGGAAGGAGAGGAATGTCATCCTTCTCTTGGGAAACCCGTGCTTCTTCTCGGGTGGGGAAAGTTCCTGTAATTTCCTCATTCAGGAATGAGGAATTCTCTTTCCCTGACTGGACTCACTGTGAAGTGAGGCCATGGTGAAGTTTAACTTCGGAGGCTCCATGAAGCTTGGTGCAATAACACACACTCGGTTCAGAGTAGGCTTGACGACGGGTAAGATCCAAGCCATTGTGCTTTGCTCACGCTGTTTGAGTAATTGTTCCCAAAGGTCACAAGCTCTGACCATACTTTAGCCCCGTCAGTCAGCGTCAACCAGTGTCAACCAGTGCCAGTGTCTATTGGTCATTTGATCAGACAATGTCAGTATGAGTAGTTTTTTAGTCAATGTCAGTCAGTGTCAGCCAGTTGGTCAGCCAGTATTAGTGTCAGAGTCTGTCAGGCAGTTGGTGTCGGAGTTAGTTAGCACCAGTCAGTGTCTGTCGATGTCACCAACCAGCCAGGCATTCATTGGTCATTATCAGTGTCAGTCAGCCGGTAGTCAGCGTCAGTCATCTGGCCAGTCAGACACTGTCAGTGAAGCAGCATCAGTCAGTCTGCCCCTGTCAGCCAGTCAGTGCAGTGTCAGTCAGTCAGTGTGCCCCTGTCAGCCAGTCAGTGTCAGTGTCAGTCAGTGTGCCCCTGTCAGCCAGTCAGTGTCAGTGTCAGTCAGTCAGTGTGCCCCTGTCAGCCAGTCAGTGTCAGTGTTAGTCAGTCTGCCTCTGTCAGCCATTCAGTGTTGGTGTCAGTAGGCTGGCCAGTCAGACACCGTCAGTGAATCAGTGTCAGTCTGCCCCTGTCAGTCATTCAATGTCAGTGTCAGTCAGTCTGCCCCTGTCAGCCAGTCAGTGTCAGTGTCAGTCAGTCTATCCCTGTCAGCCAGTCAGTGTCAGTGTCAGTCAGCTGGCCAGGCAGACACAGTCAGTGAATCAGTGTCAGTCAGTCTGCCCCTGTCAGCCAGTCAGTGTCAGTGTCAGTCAGCTGGCCAGTCAGACACCGTCAGTGAATCAGTGTCAGTCAGTCTGCCCCTGTCAGCCAGTCAGTGTCAGTGTCAGTCAGTCTATCCCTGTCCGCCAGTCAATGTCAATGTCAGTCAGCTGGCCAGTCAGACACAGTCAGTGAATCAGTGTCAGTCAGTCTGCCCCTGTCAGCCAGTCAGTGTCAGTGTCAGTCAGTCAGTCTGCCCCTGTCAGCCAGTCAATGTCAGTGTCAGTCAATCAGTCTGTCCCTGTCAGCCAGTCAATGTCAGTGTCAGTCAGTCTGTCCCTGTCAGCCAGTGTCAGTCAGTCACTCAGTCTGCCCCTGTCAGCCAGTCAATGTCAGTATCAGTCAGTCAGTCTGTCCCTGTCAGCCAGTCATTGTCAGTGTCATTCAGTCTGCCCCTGTCAGCCAGTGTCAGTCACTCAGTCTTCCCCTGTCAGCCAGTCAATATCAGTGTCAGTCAGTCAGTCTGTCCCTGTCAGCCAGTCAATGTCAGTGTCAGTCAGTCTGTCCCTGTCAGCCAGTCAGTGTCAGTGTCAGTCAGTCAGTCAACCAGCGTCAATCAGCGTCAGTCAGTCAAAGTAGGCAGTTAAAAAGCATAGTGATAGGCTGGCTTCTGAGCCCGGGGTTGCCATTTATTTGCCCAGTCCCTACCCTGGTTCTGGGCATTCGGATAGGTATGTTATTGCTGTATGAGGACAGAGAGTTGTCCCCGGGAACTCAGGACAAATTCATTGCTGAGTGAGGCCAGGCCTCAGCCCCATATTTTCATTACTGAGCTGGGCTGAGCTGCTATAATTCCAGGGGCTTCTGGAGCTCTAGAGGACATCACTGAGCAGTGAGTGGATGGGGACAAGGTCACCTTCTCACACTGAAGAGCCTGCTCCTCCCCCATACAAAGTGCTTGTCTGGCCACAGTTCCGGCACTGGCAAGATGGAAAGTGACAGCTCAAACTCTGTACTGCAGGCCCTTCCAGCCTCTTCCTCTAAGAGGCTGTACTGTCCAAAGATAACCAGACACAGGATTTTCCCAATTGCCCCTTTCTCAGGTGGGGCCAGAGTGGAGGGTGGAGGAGGGTGCCCATCCTGGGCCCCAGTCCCCAGGCATGAACATTGTTGTGGGCTGTGTCTTCTGCCTGCCTGGACAATGTCCCTCCTTCTGCGAGGGCACCACTCATCTCCCTTCCCCTGAAACTCCCACCAGCCGTGTGGGTTTGAGTAGGAGGTGACAATCATGGTATACGACCTTATCCTAGCCATGGGTGGGTTGAGACTCAGGCTGAAGCAATTGGAGTGGTTGGTCCAGAGATGGGCATGTGACCCAATCCAGGCCAGTCAAGCTCCTTCTTCAGATCTTTTGAGGCTGCTTCTCAAGTCTTTCAGCTGGAAGGAAGTATGCCTGAGTTGGCCAGCAGCATGGCTGCCACTGTGTGGGAAAAACCTCAGAAGGAAATCAGGGGCAGAAGGAAACAGACAAGAGATTCTTGAACATGAGACTCTAATTCCAGTCACCCTTACAGCCGCCTCCACTCCTGCTCTCCCGCCATTTATCTTTGTGGACCACACTTGCAGCAAAAGAACGTTGCCTAACACAAACTAGCATAATTGTAGAGCTACCCTAACCAATACCCAAGTTGGAAGTGGAGATGCCCAGGGTGTGGTTTTCCCAAACCCTTCCACTTCCCTGTTAGCCCCTTGCATCAGATAGGCAGGGAGAGCCTAGAAGGACGCCCCCCACAGTCCCCAGGTGGCTGCAGGGGGCACAGCCTCAGGTAGAGGCCCAGGGGCAGCCCCTGTCGGGATACAGACGGTCTTCTCTAGGTATGAAGTGTGTGTGTCTCGGGCTCTGACTACGCAGGGTTTGTTATAAACACCCTCTAGGTCAGTGGTTCTCAACCTTCCTAATGCCACAACCCTTGAATACAGTTCCTCATGTTGTGGTGACCCCCAACCATAAAATTATTTTCGTTGCTACTTCATAACTATAATTTTGCTAGTTATGAATTGTAATGTAAATATCTGATATTAGGCGACCCCTGTGAAAGGGTCATTTGAACCCCAAAAGGGTCACGACCCACAGATTGAGAACCACTGTTCTAGGTACTGAGAGTGTCCTCGTGCTTGGCTTTTGGGAACCTCCATGCAGCGCTGCTTCCTGAAGGACCCTGTGCTTGGCTTCATTCCCTGCTATTATCATCTTGAAATTCTTCAACATTTTGAACAGGGGGCCCTGCCTTTTGATTTTGCACTGGGCCCCACAAATTATGGAGTTGGTCCTGGCTCCCTCCTGGTGGGACCTGTGATTTCAATGAATTGCTGCAGTTCCCGGAAACCCTTTCCCCACCACCACTATCTTCTTTATCTTAAGGCCCCCCAACACTCTCTCTCTCCTTTATGCTCTTCTCCTCACCTGGCCCCTTAGATGGGTTTTTCTCCCAGAAGCAGAAAGTTTCTCTGTGGTCTTATTGACCTACACCCAAAGCTGGCTCATTGCTCCCAGCAGAGTGCTGTGTGAAACCAAACCTGAGTTCATTTTATTTGGAACAATGCGCATGAGTAGCTTCCCTCCTTCTATCCTGCAACACCCGACCCTGTAGTTCTGCCTCAAACCACCTTCTAAGTCAGCAGTTCTCAACCTGTGGGTCACGACCCCTTTGTAACAATGAAAATACATCCTGCATATCAGATATTTACATTACGATTCATAACAGTAGCAAAATTATAGTTAGGAAGTAGCAATGAAAATAATTTTATGGTTGGGCGTCACCACAGCATGAGGAACTGTATAAAGGATCACGGCATTAGGACGGTCGAGAACCACTATTCCAAGTCCTCTGGGAAAGTGTCCCGGAGCACACTTGGGACAGTGCTGGGCTCCCAAGATCTGAGCAGGTTTAAACAGGAAGAGCTACTTTTATGAGATGGTGTCATAGTTCTGAAATAAAGATTTTAAAAGTCTAAGAGAAACTTTAAACTTTAAAAGTCTAAACCATGGGAACAACCTATTGAACACCCAGCAAAGGTATGTCCTCATCATGGGCAGCGCTGCTTCTCCTGGCAAAGGTTGGCTGTCCCTCCTCCCATCCCCTCAAGGCCCAAATGACAATGGCAGCTGATGAGATTGGCCATAGCCTCAGTCCTCACAGCCCCCCATGTTTAATGTGACAAACCAATCTAGAGGGGAAAGCCAGTAGGAGAAACTGATGTACGAGTTGACAATAAAGAGTCCAGGTGTGTTAAAAAGTGATTTATTGTGGGGGGGGGCACAGTAACAGCTACATAATTAGGAACATTCCATGCACCTGACCCATCAATGTTTTTGTGTCACAAAGACATACTATGACTTTGGAAAAATTCCAAAGGGGTAACACTTGAAATGTTTTTCTTGTGTACTTCTCTTAATCACAGTGACCAAATAAAATAGCTTTACAGCTTACTAAAACTCAAACTTGTCCTCAGAGGAAGCGTTTTAAACGTTTATAACTGTAAATCAGCTATACAATGATTCCACACGTGGAGGAAAAAACACAGCCAAAAGCAGCTCTAAGAGAAAGCATGTCTTATCCCAAGGAGGAAAAAATATACATCATGAGAAAAACTCAATTCATCCAGAAAGAGTGGATCCTCTACAGGACTGAGATCCTAAAATAAGATAAAATTGTGGGTGCATTGTCCTCTTTGGGAAAGAAGGAGAACAACTCTGTCTCAAACTATGCTGAGACTCCGGTTTAAAAAGCTTAAAGGTGCCTGAACACGGTGGCTCACGCCTGTAATCCTAACACTGGGAGGCCAAGGCGGGTCAATGGCTTGATCTCAAGACTTCAAGACCAGCCTGAGCAAGAGCCAGGCCCTGTCTCTAAAAAATAGCCATGTTGTGGCGGGTGCCTATAGTCCCAGCTACTCAGGTGACTGAGGCAAGAGAATTGCTTGAGTCCAAGAGCTTGAGGTTGCTGTGAGCTGTGACTCCATGGCACTCTACTGATGGTGACAAAGTGAGACTCTGCCTCCAAAAATAATAATGATGATGATAAAAAGGTTAAAGGAGCCAGGGGAAGACCTGACATCCTGCATCTCCCAGGGGCAGCATTGACCATGAATGAAAGGGCTTGAAGCACATCCTCCCTGAGGTGCCCCTTGCACTGTGCCCAGAAGTAAACTGGAAGGAGTGGCCTTCTGTATTCGCAGCCTGTAGGTAGCCCACAGGTGCTGACAGCTGGCTTTTCCCCGGGAGGTGCCTCACACTCTCCCTAAATGGAGGTACCAAGTCCCCTAATGAACAAATGAGCCACAACCTGGAAAGCTGGGTGCTGCCAGGAGATGCCAGGGCCTTCTGAGGATGTGGGGATCCACACAGCACTGTCTCAGTTCTTACAAATGGGTTGGTCCCTTCTCCCCAGAATGCAGAGCACTGGCTGGCTGGAAGTAATAGCACCAGGAAGGTGGCAACAACCCTACAAGGCTGGGCTCATCCGAGCTGTCTGTTGACCCATCTGCAGGAGTGCCAGCAAAAGTTCTGACTCACCTGCCCTGGTTTACCTGTGCGGAATGGCTTAGATTTAGGCTCTTGGTAAAAGGCCTGTTCTGGTAACTGCCATAATGAATAACTGGAAAGACAGAGACACCTGGGCCTGCGCCTGGCAGTATGTCTGTGTCTAGGGGTGCGTAGACACGTGTGTGAGAGAGAGTGTCCTTGTGCATGAAGGCGGTGAAGATCCCCAAGCAGGCCTTCAGGACAAATTGCCCTGCCACTCATCCCAGCCAGACACAGACATACACTTTCAGAGCAACATTGGAGACTGGGTTCCCTGGTAAGTGAGGTTAGCTAACATAAAGAATTCCGGATATCCAACCTCCCCTGGCTACAGGAGAACAGATTTCAAATATTATTTGATGCAATGAAATTCAGGACCATTTACCAGTCTTTTCAAATTTTTGACCTTGACCCACTTTAAGTTTACTCACTACTAAGGGTGTAGGAAAAAGGTGGGGTAAAGATCACCAGGAAAAAAATGTAATGGCTGAGATGGACACGTCTGTTGATTTCCTGACCTGGCTCCTGTTTGTACAGGACTCTTGTAGGTGACAAGAGTTCATACTCAGCCAGATTGCACAGGGCCTGCTCTGAGATGCCCTTGTCCACTGTACTTGTGGTGGTGACCCATTCCTGGATTCCACTTACAGCTCGACAACGTCACAGTCACATTAGGACAAACCTGTGGCATCTATAGTCTTCCAGGACACCAGAAAAACTCCCTCCGCGGAAGGAGGTCTGCAGTAGCCGCCAAGTGCCACCAAGGATGAGGAAGTAGGCTGCCCTGGCCATCTTTAAAGAAAAGGGGGTGCCATAGTGGGCGGACTCTGGTCCAGGTGGGCAACCACCAGCCCACTCGCCCGAGTTGCTAGGCAAGGTGGACCATGATTTGCAGGGACGTGGGCAAGTCCCTTTAGGGGTTCTCCAGCCGCCCCCCGGCACTCTGGCATGTCTGCACGAGGAAGATGAGCTGGGAGATGTCGGAGAGCGAGGGGAACTCAGCCATCACGCGATCCACCAGTTCTGGCGGGAACACGCCACAGAGCGCGCTGCGCGCCTGGGCGCGCGCGTCCCCCTCGCGGTCCGCGGCCGCGTACCCCAAAGGTCCGCCGAGAGCGCAGTCGGCCCAGGTCGACTCCACCCAAGCCGAGCGGCTCGGAAAGCGGTCGCAGCTCCGGGGATGGGCCCACGGGTCCTCGGGAGACCTGAGCTGGGGAACCAGGTCTCCTCGCAGGGTGCCGGCCCGGTGTCCGCCCCTCGACTGGAGGTGCGGCCCGGGAGGGAACGGAAGGTCGCCAGTGGCGAACGGGCTCTGCCGGCTTGGGAGGCCGGGCGGGGACAGCGAGGGCCCGGGCGCCGGGCCGCCGGTGGGCACCCACTCGGGGCGCAGCGCGGGCGCCAGGCCGCTGGCGGGGCGTGGGGGACGCTGCCCGAGGGGCCCCGGGACGTCGCTGATGGCCAGCCGCGAGAAGCTCGCTCGTAGGGCGGCCTGGTCCGCGGGCTGTGGTGCGGGCGGGAGGCTGCGCACACCGGGCTCCCGCGGAGCCGACCGGGCTCCCTCCGGGATGCCCCGGACGCTCGGTGGCCGCTGCTCCTCGGCTCCCGGACGGACCCGCGTTTGGGCGCGGAGCTCGTCGGCCACCGCCAGCTGCGCGTGGTGAGGCCTCTCCGGGTGGTAGAACTTGCACTTGATGCCGTAGGTGCACTTCTTGCCTGGAAGGGGCAGGGCAGAGAGGGCGTGAGACCTGGGACGCGGAGAGGCTGTGCTGCCTGGGCCGTGGGCAATGCCCCCGCTGTCTCTCTCCCTGGACCTTCCTCCCCGCCAGGTCTCCGCAGCCGCAGCCCTTGGAAAGGCCTCGGGACCCGGAACGGGACAGATGTGCAGAGAAGTGCCCAGGGGCAGGCGGCATGGGCGAGGGTGCGCTGGGTACACTAACCCCAGGCTGCGTAGAGTGAGTGTCGGTCCGGGAACCCCCCAGGACCAGGGATTGAGACCAAATCTCCAGATCTCATGATCTTCAGCCTCCCCTTGGCCAGGGACCCTGGGATAGGCCCAATCTTGGGGAGGGATGATGAGGAGTGAGTGCTGATGGCCTGGGATTGATCCTCCAGGGCGGCCTCTGTCCACGGCCGCCCCACCCCCACCCCTGCACTAACCATTGCTCTTTCCCTGCAGACCTTCTAGCAGAGCTATGAGCCAAACCTGGGCTCTTCTGAGAGTGAACAGGGGCGAGATGGGTCAACCTGAATGTATGTGCAGTCACGTTAATTCTAACAAGTAATGACTCTGAATGTCATCCAGGACTTTACTGAACTTCTGTAAGTTCAAAGCCTGGGGACATCAAATAACTTCCCAAAGCAAGTTAGTGAAAAAGCTGGCTAGAAGACTGGCGTCCTGAGGGCTCCATGACAAAATCCTTAACTCTTCATGGACAGCCCAGAGCGAGGTACATTGGAGGGGGCGAGGTGGGGCAGGGTGAGGACGAAGGTGCCCGGGGGCATGGGAAGAGACCGAGAAGGAGAGCTGGGACCGCACAGTCTTCCCGCTTCTCAGACACAGCTTTGCCCCGTGTGGGACTCTTGCCCCTGGACTTGGCAGACAAACACTCCTCTGCATCAGCCATCAAGGATGTCAGTCCATCCTTCCACACAATCTGTCTGGTGGTCCAGAGAAGTTAAGTTACCTCTCCAGGGTCACACAGCCGGTTCAGGGCTGAACTTGGGCAACAATATAGGCTGCTGACCACCGGGCCAGCAGTTTTGACTGTGCTTCTATGCCCCTCTGCCCACATAAGGCCCAGCACTGGGTGCTACCCACCATAGGGACAGTGCTGCCAGGACGGCTCTGGGGGCTTTGGCTTCCGACTCAGGAAATTGCTCAGGGTGGGTCCATGACGGCCCAGGGGGTCATCAGGAGGCATGAACCTGGAAAACAAGCACAGGGGCAACTGCAAAACAAAGTAGGACGAGCCAGTGGCTCTTAGAGGGAAGGAGCAGGCCTGAGCCAGGGAGGAGCACCAAGAGTGCACTCGGCCTAGGGCTGGGGCTCATGGTCCACAGCACAGCCCCGGGCCTCTTGGGAGAGTTTCTTCTGCTCACGTCAGCAGTGTCAGAATCATCTAGCAACCTGTTAAAAATGTAGTCTCAGAGCTTCACACAAAGGCCTGCTTAATCAGAATCTGAAGTGGTTTAGGTCTTTGCATTTTCACAATTTGTATCCAGGAAAACTGAAGCATAATTACCCTGGGGCTGCACTGGCTTCCTGCTGTTCTCAGCAAAAGGTCAGAAACCTCCAAGGTGTTAACTAAGAGTTCAGAAAGTTTCAGAGTTGCTTGAGCCCCTAGAGGCCTGGGCCCCATTTCTCCTGTTTCACCTCATGCCAAACACAGCTCTGGACACGTGCAGGTAAAGCATCGGGGTGAACCCAGATTTGGAGTCACCTGTTGGGGGATCAGTGGAGCAGCGGTTTCCAAGAGCTGTCTGCACAGAGAGCACCCTGGCAGACTCACTCCTCCTCTGTAATGCCTGGGGCACTGGGTTGGGTCTGTTTCTGCAGCTGCCCTTATTCTGAATGAGTCACTCTCTTATCCTGGCCTGCTCCCTGCCTGCCTTCTCCCTCTGCCCTGGCATTGAGCCCTACAAGGAAGGAGATGAACCCTGAGGGTGCTCAGGGCCCCAGGGAAATCTAAATTTCTCCTCTGAAGGAAAACTCCCTTTGTTTGGGGAGATCCACTTTTTTATGTGAATACTTTTATTGCCAGAAACGCTTCCAGGTCATACAAGAGTGCTGCTGGCATGGTTGTGGATTCTAAGGAGCGGGGAGACTATGGGTTGATGCTCCCCTAAAAGTTCAAGAGTCACGCCAAGGCCCCACCCTGCAGAGAACTGGGTGAGCCCTGGTCCAGGGCAGCCCCTGTGGCTCAGTGCCCAGCTACACAGCCAGCTTCTCAAGACTTGGGCTCTGACCAACAAGCTGGGGAGCCGCCCACTGCGGTTATTAAAGTTCCCAAAGACTTCACCTCCTGCTCTCTCAGGAGCAGGAGCTGTGCCAAGAGGACCCCGTGGACATGCCCAGGGCACTGGGGTGGGTGTCCTCACTCATAGGGCGATGGGAGGCTCTGCCTCTGGCCAACAAGGGGTGGGGGGGGGGCTTGGCCGGCTTAGCCAAGGCCAGTGCATCAAAAGGACTTGGCTCAGGCCCCAGGCTGTCACCAAGCCAGAGGCAGCTATTATCCATCAGTCCTCAGGGAGGATTTCTGGAACTCACAGTTACAGAGCTGGACAGTGAGTGCCCCTGGCCTTGTGGATATGGAAGTGACAATGGGGGTTACTGCAGGGCATCACTGATCTGCCCTGGGGCTCCGGAGGGCCCATGAACCTGCACAGCTGACAGGGAGGTGGCGGGGGACAATAGTACTCCTTGGAACACCATGTCCTGGTCTAGCCTGGGAATAACAGCTCCAACTTCAAGGCCACCATTCTCTCTAGTTCTTACAGCAATCTCAGGGGTAATATTATTAATGCCTTTTCAAAGTGGAGGACGTTCAGCTCAGCGAGTTGGGGTGAGTGATTCCCCCACGACACAGCCAGAAAATGGCAGGAGCTCACATGGAAGCCTCCCCAGCTGGCTCCAAAGCCCCAGCTGTTTCCACAGCACCACACTGCTTCCCTGGCTTCAGGGTCAGGAGCTGCCGGGTTGTGTACAGGTGGCCTGAGACCACAGCCTCCGCCTCCCAGGGCCTCAACCATTCACTCGTTCATGCAACCCATTCACTCATTCATTCATCTGCAACTAGTAATTGCACATTATGTACCCGGCATGCTGGAGATGGCTCCCGAGCCAAATACAGTCCCCGCCCTCACAGAGCTGGGGAATTTGTCTCAAACCACATTCTAAAGACCTAGTCACAAAGCCCAGAGTGTGGGCTGAGCTATCATTGCCTTGAGCAGAAACTGGAATGGGAGTGATGTCCCAGCCTTCTGTGTCCTTCCCACATTGTCCACACTATTCTAGTCTCCAGACCCCTCAGTGACCTTGCTGGGCTCCCAGCATCTGCCTTCAGAATGCCCAAGCACGTCGCAGTGGACATGCCATCTTCTCCTCCCACCTTAGTTTGGGCTGAGGGGCCCACTGGGCACCTGCTGACAGGTGGGGGCCTGTGTCCCTGAGGCCCCTCCCCTCCCCCAGCCGTAACTGGCTGGGATGAGATGAGCCAGCCAGGTTCTCTTGAAATTTCAGTGCAGAGATAGGGAGACAAAGCCCTTTACAGCCCCAGAGAAAAAAATCTTTGCCCACTCCCATATGTGATATAAAAATAAAGTATTTAAAAAACAGCCGATTCAAAAAAACAGCGGGTTCAAACCCGGCCCCAGCCGAACTGCATCAATAGCCGAGCGTTGTGGTGGGCGCCTGTAGTCCCAGCTCTCAGGAGGTTGAGGCAAGAGCCTCACCTAAGCCCAGGAGTTGGAGGTTGCTGTGAGCTGTGTGACACCACGGCACTCTACCGAGGGCGCTAAAGGGAAACTCTGTCTCTACAAAAATAAAAAAACAGAAAACAGCCCCAAATCTGAAATGAGTGAAAGACAACACAACAAAATTTGGGTTTTTCCCATGATGATTATTTCGGTGCTCTTATTTGAAGTATTAAATTCTAAAAACAGCATCTGGCTGGCCCACTGCTGAGCAGCTTTGCGGTGAGTCAGTCAGATGTGGCTGTGGGGCCAGCAAGGTCAGGAACAAAATACCCTGCTGGGGAAAGTGCCCACAGAGAAGGCTGGCCAGGATAGGGGGCCCTCAGAGGGGCAGAGGTGACTGTGTAGCCTGGGAGAGCCCCGTCTGCAGGGCTGGGTGTCCCATGACCCCACGCCCCTCTGCCTGAAGGTGGTGGCCTCTGCCCTGCTCCCCCCTGTGTTGGGACCCTGCCCGGCCATACCGGTCGTTGACAAAGGAGAACATGAGCAGCCTCTGCTCGATGAACCACTTCCACTCGGGGTTCTCGCTCTGCAGGTCCCGGTAGTTGTCGTTGGAGACGATGACGCCGTCCTGCTCATAGGCCACCTTCACGATGTAGCGGTCATCGTAGCAGACCAGCCGCTTGCCGTGCACCTTGCGGGACGGGGTGTACACGAGCACCGCCTGCCGCTCCAGCTGCTCCAGCACATGCTGCTCTGTGGGTGCAACAGAGATCGTGGGCAAGGATGTCGCGGGGACGCCCCGCCCCACTCTCCACACAGTCAAATGAGGGACAGAAGGTTCTGAGGGGAGAAAAGAAACACCAGTTTCCCCTGCTATCGTGTTCACTTCTATCACTAAATTTCTGTGCATTTGTTTGCAGCTCGAGGTCAAGAGGGCCGTTGGCTTCTGTCTTGCCCCCAGCGTGACAGGAGTCCACAGGATGGTACACAAAAAGGGAGAGGCACTTCCAGAGGAAGGTTTCTGCTGCTGCGCTGGTCTGTCTGAGGGTGACAGGCCCTGCCACAGTACACACAGGGGCCTCCGTCTGCAGAAAGGCATTTCCATCTCAACCGGAACCCAGGCAACACCTGGCAATGACCAGGCCACTTGCATCCTCCAGAAGGCCCTGCAGGCCCCTTCACTGGGAACCATGGGTCCCAGTGAATCTACACCAATACCTTTGGGGTGCAGCATCCCATAACTGACAGATCTCAGAGAC
The DNA here is from genome assembly GCA_963574655.1 of Perodicticus potto. Lineage (NCBI taxonomy): Eukaryota > Metazoa > Chordata > Mammalia > Primates > Lorisidae > Perodicticus > Perodicticus potto. Next base: position 14,691 of record CAUYRH010085402.1, read on the forward strand.
TCAAGAATGTAATAGAAAGAGTACAAGACTAAGAGTCTACAGCCTGATTCTCAGGGTGTCAGTGAACAGAGGGAATAAGCTCAGATGTGTAAGAATTCTAGCAAAAACCAATAAGGAGGTGACCACATATCAGGTATGGAAGCATTACCAGCCCTTTCTTATCAAGAGCTAAAAGTCCCATCCCGGGAAGTACTGCTGTCTGATCTTAGTTTTGCTTTTGGAGGCATGCAGAAAAAGGAAAGATCCTTTTAACACATAATAGTTACTCAGAACTTGGTAGAGCATACTCTTCATAATTTGTCATAAATTGTTTCTTCCCCCTTGTTGCGCAAAAACAAAAAATAAAAAACAAAATAACCATGGTTTCCAGACTTTAAAAAGGTACACAATATGGCCAGGTGTTATAATCCCAGCACTTTTGGAGGCTGAGGCAGGAGGATCACTTGAGGCCTGGAGTTCAATACCAAGCGAGGTAACATAGCCAAACCCCATCTCTAAAAAAAATTTTTTTTTTTTAACTTAACCAGACATAGTGGTACATGCTTATAGTCCTAGCTACTCCTGAGATAGGGGTATCACTTGAGCCCAGGAGTTTGAAATTACAAGAAGTAATGATGGCACTGTTGCCTGGGTGACAGAGCACTACAAAAAGAAAAAGTGCATAATGCTTCTATTATACAAAGAATAATTGAAAAAAATCCCATGTCTATAACACCTCCTTGGAGAAATGAAGGTGGCCTGTGGAAGTCCACTCTGCCCCAACAAGTTTGCAATCCTCTGCTCCCCTTAAGATAACCCAGGTTTTAGAATTTTGTCTTTATAATTCCCTTGCTTTTTTCCTAAAAATACGTATGTATAAGAATCATTTTCAATGTGGTTACACCCTGGACATCACACAAAAGGAATCATACTATACGTATGCAACGGGCTTTTCCATCTACCATTGTGTTAGTGAGGTCTGGACATGTTGATGTGTTCACTGCTATTAGTTTTGTTTCCAAGTCCCTGGCACAGAAGTCCAACAGCCTTTCTAGGTTATATCTCTAAGAGTAGATAGTGCTGAGTTGTAGGGAAAGGCACTTTACAAGATAATACCAAATTCTTTTCCAGAGCAGTGACATCAAGTTACATTCCCAACACAGCATATGAGACGACCTTGCCGACACTTGGCATTTTCAGGCTTTTGAATTGTTGGCAATTTGGTGGGTACAAAATTGCTTCTTATTGTGGTTTGATTTTGAATTTCTCAGGTTACTAATGAGCTTGATCTTTTCTTATGTTTACTGGCCACTTTTATCTTCTCTTCTATGTTGCCTTATTCATACTTTAGCTCGTCTTTGTCTTGCTTCATTCTTTGTCTCATTAATTGGGAGAACTTCTGTCTGGATCTAGACAATAATCCTTCACCAGTAACACGCGATGCATACCACCCTCCACATGGAGCTTGTTTATTTGTTTATTTTTTTGCTTTTGTGGTATCCATTAACAAACAGAAGCTTTTATTTTAAATGTAGTCAATTTTATTCATCTTTCCTCTATAGTTTTGTGCTTGTCATGGCCTATTTAAAAGTTGCTTCCCTTCCTTGAAATAATTTCCCTACTGCTTGCTTATATTACATTTAAATATTACACAACTATTGAAAGCCACCATTCCTCATGTTCACAACATAGAGAATAATTTGGGGTAACTGGTTCATGATGGAGAACTGAAAGCAAGTATTTATCCCCTTCCCTCAAAGTCCCAGTGTACTGGCAGTGAAGTACAAAAGGGGGGTGTACATTAAAAGTAGGCTTGGGGGCAGCAGCAAACTCAGGACTTTGACAAATTTTAGGAAAACAGAAAGCAGAGAGGATCATATTGACCCCACAGCAAGGAGGGAACCACAGCCTGGAGTGTCACAAAAGGCCAGAGCAGAGGTAGGAGTCGTGTCCCTGCAAAGTCACAGAGCAATTCTGGCCTCAGAGAGGGAGCGAAAGTCCCTCCCAGGGCCAGGATGGCTAACAGGTGAGCTACTCATGGACCAACCTACTTCAAGGGTATGGAATTTTACTCGTCCCATTTCTCTATCATTATAAATAAAGTGAAAATACAATCAGGAAGAGGAGGCCTTCCACTGCAGCTATGGACCCCCTAGATAAACCAGCATGGTTCCGGCATTGGAATTTGTGGAGAGCAGAGGGGCCCTCCTGCCTACCTGCTCCATGCCGGGTATGCTAAAACTGCCAGCCAACACCAATGGTTAGTCCTGCCATTTAGGGAGAAATTTGAATACTGGCAGAGAAAATCCACAGCAATTGCGTAGATATACGGTCATGTGCCACACAATGATGCTTCAGACCGTGGATATGAACATGATCCCTTAAGGCTATAATGGAACTGAAAAGTTCCTACTGCCTAGTGATGCGGTAGCAATTCTAACGTGGCACTACACGTTACTCGGGCAATTGTGGGGATGCTGCTGTAAAGCAACCTACAGCACTGCCAGTCCTATAAAAGTCTAGCACATACAATTATGAACAGAACATAATACTGGATAATGACAACATGACTGCGTCACTGCTTTATGTATTTACTATACTATACTTTGTGTTGTTACTTTAGAGGATTCTACATATTCCTTCTACTTATTAAAAAGTAGGTCCTCCAGGAGGTGTTCCAGAAGGCATTATTATCATAGGAGATGACAGCTCCATGCGTGTTACTGCCCTAAAGAGCCCCCAGGGCGGCAAGATGTGGAAGGGGAAGAGAGTAATACTGATCCTCTTGACCCTGTGTAGGCTTTGGCTAATGTGTCTGTGTCTTATTTTTTAACCAAAAGTTTAAAAAGTTAAATAAAAATTAGAAATAAAAAAAGAAGCTTATAGAATAAGGATCTATAGGAAGAAAACATTTTGCATAGCTGTACAATGTCTTTGTGTTGTAAGCTAAGTGTTATTACAAAAAAGTCAAATTTTTTTAAATGTAAAGTTTCCTAAAGTAAAAAGCTTACAGTAAGCGAAGGTTAATTTATTATTGAAGACAGAAAAAAATTGTCTAAATTTAGTGTGGGCTAAGGGTACAGTGTGTATAAAGTGTACAGTGGTGGACAGTAATATCCCCGGCCTTCACATTTACTCACTGCCCTTACTGACTCTCCCAGAGCCACTTCCAGGCCATCAAGCTCCACTCATGGTAAGTACAGTAGACAGGCATACCAGTTTTTATCTTTGATGCTATATTTTCCCCATACCACTTCAATGTTTAGATATACAAATACTTACCACTGTGTTACAGTTGCCTACAGTGCCCAGCACAGTGACATGCTGTACACGTGTGTAGCTCCTGGGCTAACTATGATATAACTATGTAGCAGCCCATAACTAGGTCTCTGTAAGTACACTCTGTGATGGCCACACCTCAAAATGATGCATTTCTCAGAGTGTTTCCCCCTCATTAAACAACATATGTCTATGTATTTGTCCAATCTCGTTCTCATTCACAATAAAAGCTGACAAAGATCATCAGACTTTTGAGAGAAAAATCTAACAACACAAAAGACAACAAGAGAGAGACAGACTCTGAGATGAACATACAAAACTGACTTTCTCCCGAAAAATTGGATAAAATTTGTGGAAATTAAGAGAACTTTTTTAAAAAAGTCAAGATGAGCATAGAAATATTCAAGAAGCTGGCCAGGCATGGTGGCTCACACTTGTAATCCTAGGACTCTGGGAGACTGGGGCAGGTGGATTACCTGAGCTCAAGTGTTCAAGACCAGCCTGAGCAAGAGCAAGAGCAAGACAATGTCTCAAAAAAAAAACAAAAAACAAACAAACAAAAACCTGACTTTAGTAGTCCCAACTACTTGGGAGACTGAGGCAAGAGGATCACTTGGTCCCAAGAGTTTGAGGTTGCTGTGAGCTATTGACCTTATGGCACTCTACCAAGGGCGACAAAGCAAGACTCCATCTCAAAAAGAAAAAGAAAAGACGTATTCCAGAAGCTGCTCCAAGAGACTAAAATAGCTGGTAGGAACAGAGAGAAAAGAAGCAGCAATTGGTAACCTTTGATAGAATTAAAAATGTACTAAAAACCAAACCTTTGGTTAAAAAAAAAAAGCCTGTAAGAAAAAGTTAAGGGAACCTCCCAGAATCACGGAGAGCTCAGTCCTTCCCTTTGTTGACTTAGCTGAAACAATGCCAACGATGGTTAGTGCCTGATCTCTTCGTACAGATTACACATCCCCAGTCCAAAATCCAAAGTGCTCCACAATTCAAAACTTTACAAGCACCAACATGACACTCAAAGGAAATACTCCTGGCAACACTTCAGATTTTGGATTTTCAAATCAGGAATGCTCAACCAGAAGTATAAGGAAAATAACCCCAAAACCAAAACATGTCTGGTGGGAAGCAGTTTGGATAAAGGATACTCAACCTGTATAAGAAAGCCAAACAAAAAACAAAATCCTGTATGTTTAAACCATATTACATGCCATGAGTTGTTCTAAGAAAGAAAGAAATAATGAAATAAATCATAGTCTTGTAATATTTGTAGCTTAAAATATTCCTGGCTTTATTAAAAATAAAGAATTCCCTGGGTCTCCATTTTCCTTTTTTTTTTTTTTTCTAGATGAAGAGATTGGACTAGGTATTTGTAAATAAATATTACCTGACTGAATAAATGTCTCTTTCAAATTCTATATACTATTTGGGGTGGAATGCACATCCAATCTTCCCTCAAGTGTTAAAAGTCATCAGACACAATTCCTTTTGAAACTTAATCATTCACACTTAAAGAGTAATCATTCACACCTAAAACAAATTTAAGGTGAATTTAATAGATGAATTCATTCACCTACTATTACCGAACACAGAGTATATGCAGGTACCATGCTAGGTGCTAGGGCTATGGCAGTAATCAGTGACTTCATGGAGCTTGCAGTGCAGTAAAGAAGACAGACATCGTTAAACAAATAATTAAATAGGTAATTGACTATCATCGTAAGGAGTGCTATCAAGAAGTGTGTGGGCACCTCTTGGGCACATGTCTACTCCAGCATACCTCTAATAGGAGTATCAGCTCTTGGTGGCTCTTTCCTCCAGGATGGGACAAAAACTTTGATATAGGTGTGTCCTCTGTCCCTGAACCAGTCCACAGCCAGCTGGATTCCTCGGCAAGAGAAGATTTCTTTATTTCCATGGCTATGAGAAAACAAAGAAATTGGTTAGAGACACAGAAAGTGTTCCTAAGAACAACTTCCCCTGGGAATATCCTGGATCCCAATCTCACAATTAAAGGAACTAGGCAAATCGGCATTTTAAAGACAGTTCATTCTTTCATTCTCAAACTCTACCCCTTAACTAGAACTAGGTAGTTGTGATAAGTACCCAGAGCGTCTTGGGCTCTGAGGGCATTACATTCCAAACATTAACAGACAAGATTCCTCTCTTCAGCTGAAGCTGAATCTTGTCTGTTAATCTTGGGAATGTAACACCCTCAGAGCCCAAGACGCTCTGGGTACTTATCACAACTACGACACAAAGTGGATAGGAGTAGCCACCTGCAGAATCAAGTTCTCACCATGAGAGATGGTTGTAAATGTGTTAATGGGCTTCCCAAGTTCAAGCAAGAGGCCAATGCCCCACAAATTCCACCAAAGACAAAACAGAGGCAATGAAGAGAACAGCAGGGCCTCGAGGGCCTGACTGAAGATGTTTTCCTTTTTCCAAAGCGGAACAAGAAGCCATAGAAGGAGTTTAACATTGGATATACGAGTGATGTGATGTGATTTTTATTCAAAAAGCCCAATCTGGCAGCACAGAGGACAATAATTAGAAGGGAGAGAGAGCAGTGTAGAGTACCAGTTAAACTGTTGTAGTCACCAGAGCAAAGACTGATAATGACTCGGACAGAGCTCCTGGCAGATAAGGGAGAAAGGCAGGTGAACTTGAGAAATATTTGGAAGGTTAAAATCTGCAGAACCTGGTGACTGATGCATGATGGGGTGACACAGAAGACATCAAGGATGATGGTAAGTTGTGGCTGACACAGGGAATTCTGAAGGAAAAAGGTTCCACAGGAAAGATCACGAGTCTGGTTTTGGCTACCATTGAGCTGTTTACTTGCAATAGTGTGAACAACTAATGACACCCTTCCACCCACTGCACCCCCTAACCACATGCAGCAAAATCTACCCCCAGGCAGTTCTCAAGGAAAATATCACCATCCTGAGTATTTTTAAAATAGTTTCTTAATTGCTCTCATTACATGGTGTTTAACCATTCAAAAGCCAACTTTACATGCCTGACACCTTTGGAGTGAGGGGGCTCAGTGAAAAGACAGAGAGAGTCAAGAACCAGGAACCCTGGCAGGGCTCCCAGTCTGGCAGTAAGGCCCCCACAGGAGCCCTGGGGCCAACTCTAGTACACAGAGGGAAAAGCAGACCCCAAGAGCATCCACTCATCTGTGCCTTCCTTCATGGACACAACGGCAACTTACGAACATCTGCTACCAGGCTGCGTGCTGGTGCTAAGGAGAGACATCACCCGGCTTCGTGGACCTCATTTTTAATGTCTCTAGAGAGTTCAGTTTGCCAGCCCACTCTAAACATTTCATGTCATTAAATCATTACAACAAGCCCTTGAGGAAGTGACCTTCATCCTCATATTACCCTTATGGAAACTGAAGCAAAGAAACAGGCCCTGCTCTCTGATCTGGCAGCCTTCCACACCTGCAGACTCTTCCTCTGTAGTTTCCTCAAGACCATTTATCCCTGCCCCTTCCCAGTCTCTACCCCAGGATCCTGATGGCAGCCTCTTTGCAGTCAAAATGCTCACAACAGGGCCGGGCACTGAGGACCCCCTACCAAGGCTCTAGGAAGAGGAAACAGAAGGTTGTGAATGCCAGGAGGGTGGAAAGGAGAAGTAGGTTGGTGCCTGAAGCAAATTTTGCCTCCAGGACAACGGTGCCTGGGGCAGCCACAGCTAGAAAGCCTGTCATTTACAGTAACCAGACAATCTTATTGCAAACCACTGTGTCTTCACTGTAGCCCAAGAAGTCCCTGCAGAAGTTAGAGACAAAACAGCCCTGTGGGGAGCAAGCTTGTGGCTGTGAGTGACAGGGAGAGGAGCAAGATTCCTCTGTTTCTTCTTTGGGGTTAAATTGCAAACACTCTGACTCCTCTTACCAGGAGATCTCTCCTCAGCTCAAGTCAGGGGGAAGAAAGCTGGTGAGCGGGGGCTTCTCTAGGTTCTCATCCTATCAGAGGAGAAATGAGTGCAGACAGATTGGAGCCCAAAGCTAACATCAGGCAGAGCAGATTCAGGGGCTCAGAAACAGATCCAGCCCCAGCCCCTATGTAAATCCCCCACACATCTGTTTTCCACCAACTCAAGACTCACTGGAAGGGGCATGTTGAAAACTGAGAGAGGCCTGATTTCAACCTGAACTCTCTTCACTGGAGATTTCCTTGACTCTAGAATAAGCCAGAGTCTGCTGAGTTTTCTAAGAGTTTAAAAATGTTAACTCAAACAAAAAAGCCCGGTACCCTCCAAAATGAGGACACATTCAAATGACACCCTCCTCTGGGGCAGTAAGAGGATGTGAAATTATCAGGTGGTTTCCCCCCAAGCTTGTACTTCAAATCCTGCCTTTTCTAGATTTGCCTACAGAATGTAAAACAGGTTGGCCACTTGTGAGTTTGCCTGCCCCAGGCAAGGAAATGCTGCAAGAGTTGGCTCATGAGAACTCGGGTTCTTCCCAGACACCACCATGCAGCTTTTCAGATGCCTGCAGTGAAAGCTGACTTTTAAAAAAAATACTGCTGGACATTTTTCTTAGAGCCACATGTCTATCGACCCGGGGATGCAGCCGAGTGACCCTAGCTCCTGACCTCTCTGTGTCTCTCATCTCTCTTGAAGGGATGGGGACTGTACTTGGAAATCAGTCTGTAGGCTGCCTATCAAGCAGAGCTACTAGTCAACAACCGTGTGATGGCCTGAGGGGCCCCAGGCCTTTGGCAGCAGCAGGAATGGGTCCTGTCATTTGGTGGGGGAGAGTGGAGGCCTCACACGTGCCTTCTGCAGCTAGCTCACCAGGACTCACTCTGCAAGGCAAGAGGTCTGGCTCTAGAACAAAGGCCTATGGGGTCAGGGTCTCTCACCCTGCAAACTTTTCCAAGACCAGACTGGGGAAGAATAGAAGGAATGGGAACTGCTGGGGATAATTTGAAGTACTGGGAAAAGCTGCTGAATCCAAGTTGCCCCTTATTGCTCTGGGACCTCAGGCAAGTTACTCTCTATGAACCTCTGAAGTAGAAGAGAAATTCCTTTATAAGAAAAACTTTGCTCTTTTAAGCAAATATAAAATAACCACCGTGGGCCGGGTGTGGTGGCTCACGCCTATAATTCTACCACTTTGGGAGGCCAAAGTGGGAAAATTGCTTTGGGACAGGAGTTCAAGACCAGCCTGAGCAAGAGCAAGACCCCATCTCTACTAAAAATAGAAAAATTAACCTGACTACATGGCCTGAGCCTATAATCCAAGGTACTTGAAAGGCTGAAACAAAAGGATCCCTTGAGCCCAGAAGTTTGAGGTTGCGGTCAGCTATGATGACACTACTGCACTCTAGCCTGGGTGACAGAGCAAGACTATCTCAAAAATAACTACTCCATGGAATTGGAAAAAGAAGAACAATCTAAGCCTAAACCCAGCAGAAGAAAAGAAATATCCAAAATTAAATCTGAGATCAATGAAATTGAAAACAAAAGAATCATTCAGAAAATTAATGAAACAAGGAG
>CAUYRH010085403.1:0-79456 GCA_963574655.1 Perodicticus potto
GGAGAGGAACGGAGAGAGCATCTCTCTCCCCACTTGAAATCTCTCCCTCTACCAGGAGCTTTGGTGTTTTCTGTATTCTTTTCTGTAAATCAATTCTGTCTTACCATGGAGGGGTGGGGGGAAATAATGTAATGAAGAATAATAAAATACATGTATTAAAAAAAAATTATAAAACAGGAAGTCAGACTTGCCATTTAAAAAAAAATAAAATAAAATAAAAATAGACCTGCCATTTAAGCCTACAATTCCTCTACTAGGTATATATCCAGAAGACCAAAAATCACAATATTACAAAAATATGTGTACCAGAATATTTATTGCAGCCCAATTCATAATTGCTAAGTCATGGAAGAAGCCCAAGTGCCCATCAACCCATGAATGGGTCAATAAATTGTTGTATATGTACACCATGGAATATTATGTAGCCTTAAAGAAAGATGGAGACTTCACCTCTTTCATGTTTACATGGATGGAACTGGAACATATTCTTCTTAGCAAAGTATCTCAAGAATGGAAGAAAAAGTATCCAATGTACTCAGCCCTACTATGAAACCAATTTATACCTTTCATATGAAGGCTATAACCCAACTATAACACAAGAATATGGGGGAAAGGGAAAGGGAGAGGGAGGGGTGGGGAAGGACGAGTGGAGAGAGGGTAATTGGTGGAACCACACCTATGGTGCATCTTATAAGGGTACATGCAAAACTTACTAAATGCAGAATATAAATGTCTTAACACAATAACTAAGAAAATGCCGTGAAAATGCCATTAACCAGTTTGATGAAAATATTCCAAATTGTATAAAAAACCCAGCACATTGTACCCCATGATTGCATTGATGTACACAGCTATGATTTAATAAAAAAAAATTAAGAAAATGAAAAAATAAACTGTATCGTACTGTACCAGTATGATACAATAAGCACTCAGTACATCAACAGAGAGCACACAGGGAGCCAGGAAACAGCCCTAGTATATATTTGAAGGCAATGTATGTATTTTTTTAAGTCACAAATAAAGGTGGGGGCATGAACTAGTCAAAAACTTATATCAAGAAGATTGGCTATTATCAAAAAGCAATTTTCAGCAGGAGTTCAGTCATGCACCAACATAAAATCTAGATACACAAAAAAATTGAATGTTAAAGGCAGACAGAAAGAGATAGAAGAAGGAGAAGGAAGAAGAGGAAGAAGATGAAGAGGAAGAGGAGGAAGTAAAGGAGGTGGAGGCCGGCTTGCAGGGGAAGGAATGCAGGGCAGAGCCGGCCCCTGTGCGGAGCCCTGAGTACTGGCACGATGTGCAGGGACAGGACCAGAGTGAGGGCCCTGTCCCAGAACCAAGGCTGCCATCATGTTTGGTTACAGAACAGAATAGAGGCCTAGTGACTAGAACTATGGTAGAATATTGGAGAATAATGAGTAATAAATTCAACCTGGTCTGGTGGGAGCCATCTGAACTCCTGAACCAGGACTCCTAACAGGCCCATCTTAGCACATATCTGTTCCAGCTACTAGAACAACAGTGCATGAGACTGAATGGATTAAAGAACAAACATCTGGTTCTCACACTTCTAAGGCTGGAAGTTCAAGTCCAAGGTGCTGGCAAACCTGATGCTCAGTGAAAGCCTAAATCCTGGTTTGCAGACAGCCAGCATCATCTTATGTCTTCAAACGGCATAGAGCAGAGAGAAGACCTAGAGCTCTGGTTTCTCTTCCTAGACAGGCATTAACCCCAGCACAAGGGCCCACCTTCAGGTCCTGATCACCTCCCAAAGACTCCGTAGTTCAGCCTCCAGGACAGAGGAGAGAGAAGGTTGAGAAGGAAGGACCAGATAGCAGTTCTCATCTCCTGCCCCAGCCTCCCTCTATGCAGCTCTTAATAGTTAATTACTATTATCTTAACCATTGCTGATATTAAGAAAAAAATAAAACAGCCATTGCATGCACACCCCAAGCCCAGTGCAGAGCTGGCTCTACCACATTTAAACCCGATCATTCATTCCTGAGACAGCACTTTCTGGATGCCATGTACAAATGCTGAAGATACACTACTGCACTTCATGTTCCAAAAGCAACAAAGTCTGTAAATGTTCTTTGAGTTGGGGTATAAATAGGATGAGAAAATTTTCGGTGCTATGTGGGAAGACGCAATAGAAAATTCTCGGTCTAAAAATAGTCGGATTTGTCACAGCAGTGTTTTTTTGTTTTTTTGTTTTGCTTTATAAAAAGGAAAATCTGTTTCCTTGCTTTTCTAGGTATTGAAAGGATTTGCAAATTGTCCATACAGCCTAAGGAGCTCAAATGTTCACCTGTACAGTGCTTTTCTTTTTTTTTAATTTCAGAATATTACAGGCATATAAACGGGTTTGGTTACAGGTATCAATTTTGTTATGCTAGAGACAGGGTTGCAAGGTAGTGTTCATGGCATCCTTTACGTAGGTTTCTGCCCACCCCTTTCTCTCTCCACCCCGCTGGTAGATTTCCACTGAGTTGTACTCTGTGCACACGTGTGCCCATTGGTTAGTTCTAGTTTAACAGTAAATGCATGTGTTGTTTGTTTATTCATTCTTTAGATACTCACTTAGGATAATGGTCTCCAGTTCCACCCAAAAGGCCTTAATTCATCCTTCTTCATGGCTGGGTAGTATTTCACAGTATACAAATACCACATATTTTAAATCCACTCAAAAAATGATGGACACTTGGGTTGATTCCGCATGTTTGCAACTGTGAATTGTGCTGCTATAAATAACTGAGTGCGGGTGTCTTTTTGATAAAATGACTTCTTTTCCTTTGGGTAAATACCCAGTAGTGGGATTGCTGGATCAAATGGTAGATCTGCTTTCAGTTCTTTGAGGAATCTTCATGCTGTTTTCCATAGAGGTTGTATTCATTTGCAGTTCCACCAAGAATGTATAAGTTTTCCTTTTGTCTACCTTCTTTTGTAAAGCTTCTGTTCATGTCTTTTGCTCATATTTGAATGGGATTCTTTCTTTTTTCCTTGCTGATTTGCTAGAGTTCTTTGTAGATTCTGGTTATTAGCCCTGTATCAGATATATAACTTATAAGTATTTCTCCCATCTGTAGATTTTTTATTTGCTCTGTTGACTATTTCCTTAGCTGTACAGAAATTTTTTCGCTAATTCAAATCCCATTTATTCATTTTTGTTGTTTCTGCAATTGCCACTGGGGTCTTCTTTATAAATTCTTTGCCTAGGCTAATACCTAGCAGAGTTTTTCTAACATTTTCTTCTAGCATTTTTATGGTTTCATGTCTTACATTGAAGTCTTTTATCTATCTTGAATTAATTTTTGTGATGGTAAAGGATATGGATCCTGTTTCATTCTTCTGCATGTGGCTATCCATTTATCTAGCACCATTTGTTGAATAGCACTTCTCTTCTTCAATGTATATTGCTATGTTCTTTGTAAAAGATCAGTTGGCTGTCAATGGGTGGTTTTATATGTGGGTATCTGGGTTCTCTGTTCTATTTCATGGATGAGTGTCTCTATTTTTTGTGCCAATACCATGCTGTTTTGGTTATTATAGCCTTGTAGCATAATCTGAAATTTAATAATTTGAAGTTTCCAGACTTGCTCTTTTGGCTTAAGATTGCTTTGGCTATTCAGGTTCTTTTCTGCTTCCTAACAAAGCACAGAATTACTTTCTTTAGATCTGTGAAATGTTTGGTACAGATTGCGTTGAATCTGTAAACCCCTGTGGGAAGTATGGACATTTTATTTCTATTGATCCATGAGTATGTTATGTTTCTCCCTTTGTTTGTATCATCTGCAATTTCTTTCCACAGCATTTCATAGTTTCTTTTATAGAGATCCTTCACCCACTCGGTTAAGTATATTTCTAGGTATTTTATTTTCTTTGGGGCTATGGTGAATAGCATTATGTCTTTGATTTGACTCTCAGCTTGATGGTTATACATAATCGTTAATGTGTATGCATCTATGAGGTCTGACAATTAAGTCTGCAAATTCATCCTAGAAAAAGTGCTACATACCTCATTGCTGAATATCACTACAGTCACTGTCCATTTACTCTCCTGGGGAAGCTATGCACAGATGCCAGTGCCCAGTCTACCCTTCAAAGCAATTTTAGAATGCCTTTTCAAAGCTGTCATCATATTACCCTTGATATCCTAATTGTCATCAAAATGTCTTCCTATCAATATTTCCTTTCTCTTTGAATAAAGAAAAAAGTCACTGGATCCCAGATCAGGTGAGCTGGGAGGGTGTTCCAATACACTTGTTTGTTTACTGGCTAAAAAATGCTCTCACAGACAGTGTTCAACAATGAGCTTTTTCAGGGCCATTTTTACATACACCTTTCTTAGGCCAAGACTTTCAGTTAAGATTTTCCTAATTGTTTCTCTATCTATCCACTGTTTACTTGGTTTGCTGTGTTTTTCACAGTTAGCTGAAGATTTTAATGCACAATTTGATAAATGTTTGCTATGTTTTTGTCAGTTCTGCTCATTACTGGCTCCCCTAACCTCTTCATCAATGACGCTTTCTCTCCCCTCAGAAAAACAAAAATATTTAATCCATTCGTACACTGCCATTTTCTTCAAAAACTTGGGGGCAGCACCTGTGGCTCAAAGGAGTAGGGCGCCGGCCCCATATACCGGAGGTGGTGGGTTCAAACCCAGCCCTGGCCAAAAAAAAAGAAAAAAAACTTGGACTAACATGTTCATGATTTCACTTCTACTGTTGCCAAGTTCAACAAGAAATTTAATGTTTGTTCATTGCTCTAATTCAAGTTCTGACATTCTCATAGTGACACACAAAAACACACAATGACAATAATGAAATAATGAACTCCACTCAGCAAGACACTGCCATATGTTGACATGAACACAGCTGTGAGACATTGATAGACCAAGGTTATGAAACCTTAATGAGTTATTTACAATGTGAGCATACAGTGGCAAGTTTGTGAACTTAATTGTCAGACATCATAAACAACAGTGTGTCAACATTTGTAAGGCAAAAACTGAAATCCATAAGGAGAAAGAGATAAACCCACTATTACAGTGATTAAAGTCAACACTTCTCTGTTACAAATTAGTAGATCCAGCAAACAGAAAATTAGTAAGGATACAGGTAAACTCAGTAGCAACACTGATCAACTGATATGATTGGTATCTATTGACTACTTGATCTAACAACAGCAGAATGTACATATTCTCAAGATTATACGGAACATTCACAAGATAGAACATGTTCTGGATCATAAGATACACCTTAACAAATTTTTCTCTTTTTTTGAGACAGAATCTCACTCTGTCACCCTGGGTAGAATGCCAGAGCATTATAGTCCACAGCAACCTCAAACTTTTAGGCTTGAGCAATCCTCTTGCCTCAGCCCCCCAAGTAGCTATAAGTGTGCACCACTACACCCAGCTAGTTTTCCTGTTTTTAGCAGAAACAGGGTGTCATTTTTGCTTAGGCAGTCTCCAACTCCTCAGTTCCAGCAATCTGCCTACCTCAGTCTCCCAGAGTACTAGGATTATAGGCATGAGTGACCATGCCCAGCCACCTTAACACTTAAAAGAATAGAAATCATACTATATCTGCTCTCAGACTACAATGGACTTAACATAGAAATCAGTAACAGAAGGATAGTTGGAAAATCCCTTAACACTTGGAGATTAGACAAAACATATAAATAACTTGAGTCAAAAAAGAAATCTCAAGAGAAACTTAAAAATATTTAGAAATAAATGAAAATAAAAATATAACATAAAAATTCATGACAGGCAGCTAAAATGTATTAGAAAGATCAAAATTAACAATCTAAGTTTCCAACTTAGAAAACTATACATAAAAAGAAAAGCAAATGAAACACAAAGTAAACCCAAAAAACTATTAAAGATTAAAGAAGAAATTGATGAAATTAGAAATAGAATATCAACAGAGAAAAATTAATAAAACTAAAAAATTGTTCTTTGTTAAGGTCAGTAAAAATTGATAAGCCTCTAACCAGGCTAAGAAAAATAAGCAAGAAGACACAAATTACTAATATCAGAAATGAAAGAGTGCACATCACTACAGATCCCATAGATATTAAAAAGATAATAAAGTAATATTGTGAAAATGCTATACCCACAAATATGATTAGCTAGATGAAATAGACCAATTTCTGGAAAGATATTATCTTCCAAAACTCACACTAGCAGAATATAATTTAAATAGGCCTGTATATATTAAGCAAATTAAATTAAAAATGAGTAAGCTTTCAAACCAGAAAGCATTATCCAGCTCAGATGGGCTCACTGGTGAATCCATATGCAGTTTTTTCCCTCAGTGTTTCATAGTTCTCTTTGTAGAGATCTTTTACCTCCTTGGTTAAACATATTCCTAGGTATTTTATTTTCTTTCTTGCTATTGCAAATGGTATTGAATCTTTAATTTATTCTCAGCTTGACTGTTAATGGAGTAAAGGAATGCTACTGATTTGTGTACACTGATTTTGTAAACTGAGACTTTACTAGGTTTATTTATCAATTCCAAGAGTCTCTTCATGGAGTCTTTGAGGTTTTCTGGATATAAGATCATATTGTCCCCTTGATTACACTAATGTACACAACCATGATTTAATAATAAAAACAATTTTATTTTTTTCCTAGAAAAAAATAAAAACAATTTTTAAAAAAAAGATCATATTGTCAACACAAATCAATAGTTTGACCTCCTTTTTTCCCAATTTGAATGCCATTTATTCCTTCCTCTTGCCTGATTGCTCTGGCTAAGACTTCTAGCACAATGTTGAATAGAAGTAGTGATAGTGGGTGCCCCTGTCCTGTTCCAGTTCTTAGTGGAAATGCTTTCAACTTTTCTCCATTCAGTATGAAGTTGGCTGTGAGTTTGTCACATACGACTTATAATTTTGAGATATGTTTCTTTTTATACCAAGTTCATGGAGGGTTGTTATCATGAAAGGATGCTGAATTTTGTTAAATACTTTTTCTTCACCTATTGAGACAATCAGATGGTCTTTGTCTTTGCTTCTTTTTATGTGGTGAATCACATTTATTAATTTATGTATGTTGAACCATCTTTGCATCTGTGGATGAGGCTCCCTTAGTCATGGTGGATTTTTTTTTTTATGTCCTATTGAATCCAGTTTGCTAGTATTTTATTGAGGAAATTTGCATCTATGTTCATAAAAGATATTGGTCTCTAATTTTCCTTTTTTGTTGTGTCCTTTCCTACCTCTGGTATCAAGATGATACTGGCTTTGTAGAATGAGTTGAAGAGGATTCCCTCCTTCTCGATGTTATGGAATAATTTCTGATATACAGGTTCCAGCTCTTCTTTGTATGTCTGGAAAAATTGGGCTATGAATCAATATGATCTGGGGATTTTCTTTTTTGTTGGAAGATTTTTTTTATTATTTCTTTAATCTCATTGCTCATCATTGGTCTGTCTGGGAGTTTCACTTCGTCCTCATCAATGTTCAGGAGGTTGTGTTTCTAGGGATCTATCAATTTCCTCCATGTTTTTGACTTTAAATGAAACTTTTAGATGGGACTTTTTGTCTTTCTCCCATATTTTTAAGGGGGTGTCTGCATCATATGTTAGGTAGGAACTTTTTCCTTTGCTGGTAGGTACTTAGATGGTGGTCTAGATTCTGCATGGATGCCTTGGTATCCTTAGTGTTGCAGTTTTTTCAGTTGCTAGTTGTTTGTAGGCTGTAGCCATGGTGAGCTACATGTGTGGGTAAATTCTCTCTATCTCTTTGGTGAAGGCAGATGGAGGTCTTTGAGATCCTTTCTGTTTCCCCAACCCTGTGGGAATCCTTCCTCTTAATAGTGTGAATTGTATTAGCATACCCAGCTTTAATCTCTGAGACCCTGTAAAATTGAGTCAATAAATGCTGTGAAGGTCAATGCTACAAATTGACCTCCCTATCAGTAGGTGGTGCTTACTAGAAAGAATAAGCTGTATTGTGGTTTTAGGGACTGACGTTAGCCCCTTATGAGAAGCACTTGAATGTCCCAGGTGGTGGGTTAGGCCCTGGAATTTCCAGGTGGATCTTTATTCTCTATCACAGCAGAGGCAGAGGAGGAATGAAGCTGGCAGGACTGGGCTGGATGAGCCTGCCATCAGGCTCCATAAAAGCTGGTAAGGCAACTATTTTAGGAGTGGTCATAGTTCTACTCCCAGATTCTAGGGAAAGCCACCAGGGAAGGGTAGAAACTCTCTTTCTGGGGTAGAACCATCTGAGAGTCACAGTCTTGCTGTTGGGAATGGGTTTCACCCTTCTCCCTTCTCCACTGCTCTGTGGTCTCCTTCCAGCATCTGCAGGCAGGCAGGAGCTCAAACTAGCTGAGCTCACCAGCAATGTCACTTTGGACTGGGATCTTCCCTGCCCAGGATCCCACCCTGGGCTGACAGCAGGGCTTTCAGGGTTGGGGGGAGCTGCATAGCGTGCTATGACTGGGATGAACACTGTACTCTCTTTTCTGTTCTGCCTGTGAGGGCTCCCTCACCTCCTGATAGTAGTTCACAAATCTCCCCTTCATGCTCATGAGATATACAATCAAGTCCTAGGAGTATGTCCCTGTGTCCCCAAAGATCACTCCCTGACAGTCACTCCAAGGAAAAGTGTGCTGGTCCTGGGTTCCCTGGGGGGCAGCTTAACAGGCTTTTTTTGGTTTGTTTTGTTTTGTTTTTAATTTTATTTTTATTTTTTTTTTTTTGAGACAGAGCCTCAAGCTGTCACCCTGGATAGAGTGCCGTGCATCACAGCTCACAGCAACCTCCAATTCCTGGGCTCGAGCAAGTCTCCTGCCTCCACCTCTCAAGTAGCTGGGACTACATGCACCTGCCACAACACCTGGCCATTATTTGGTTGCAGCTATCATTGTTGTTAGGCGGGCCTGGGCGGGATTCAAACCCACCAGCTCAGGTGTATGTGGCTGGTGCCTTAGCCCATTGAGCCATAGGCACCGAGCCAGCTTAACAAGTTTTATGTTCCTTTGCTCCAGAGCATGCCTGCTCCTCTGATGGAGCAGCTGGGCAAGCAGCACCAGGGAAGGCCAGTGAGCAGGGAACTCACAATTGGAACACCCCTTAGTCTCCTGCAGGTCTTAGAGAGGAAAGGTTTGATCCCCACTCTCTGAAAGCTCAGCAGAGGAAAAGAATATAGCTCCTGAGAGCCCTAGCTTAACTGTCTCTCTTGGCAGCCGTGGGCAGGGAAGGGAAAGGAGAGGAAAAGAGTCTGGATGGAGGAAAGCTAGCACTGTGGTCCTTTCTGACCCTCTCTCCAGAAAGCAGCCTGCCCAGAATACACAGGCACTGGGGTCATACAGATCCCCTGGGGCCCACTGGCCCTCTGTGGCTTCTGCAGTCTCAGCTGGAATTGGGAAATGTTTGTGTGGGAATGAGCAAGCTGAAAACTGAGGGACTGAAGCCCCATGGGAAGGACAAAGGCACACAGTGGAGAATAAATATGGCATCTGCTATCCCAGCTCAGGTCTGTGGAGATGGGAGGCACTCCATGGAGGCTGAGAACCTGGTGCTTTCACCTCAAGAAGCTCCCAGTTCACTGGTGGCAGCACTTTGGGGGCTTGTGAGGGCAGAAAGGCTCTCTAGCAGCTCAGGAGCCCACTGACTGCCAGAGAGGTGAGGGAGGGAGAAACACACCACTCCACCCACCTTTCTCACTGGACTCCACACCTCTCTCCAACCTCTGCTGATATCTTGCTCTTTCATGTTCCACTCTGCAACTCCTGCCTGTGGAATCTCTCATAAGTTGTGGCCCTTGGATGTTTGATTGTTTTTTTTTTTTTTTTTTTCATCTAAAACCTTTGCTTCTTTCTGAGATGGCCTGGCGGCTGGTGTCTCTGGTCAGCCATCCCCCTGATCTCTCTGTGTAGCACTCTTCCTATCAACCTGCCAAGGGACCTCCCCACAAACAAGAGCAGCGCAAGGGGTTGAGAGTGTAGCACATTAAATAAACATCTTCAGCCACAACCAAAAGCAGAAACTGCCCAGTCCACAGAAGTAAGAGAGGAAAAACCGTCTAGAGCCATCAGAACTCCATAAACAACCACTCTCGTGTGTATGAGTTGAATGTATTGGCTTGCTGCTACATTCTAGAACCTTCTGGACTTTGCCCCACCAGGAGAAGCCCCCGAGATGCTTACGTAAAGGATTCACTATGATACTAATAAGAGCTGTGTTTTTGGTGCTTTGTGAGAAGGAAAATCAATCACAACTATGACAAATGAATACATTAAAAGGAGCTGAATGTCAACTGGAGCGAGGAAAAACAACTGCCCGGCCAATCTGGCTTCTCTGACTAGAAGGTTTTATTAACCTCAGTCAGCATGACCACCAAACAAAAAATATTTATTATTAAGAAAAATGTTTAAGGGATAGAGGTCCCACTGAATGAGGGGGGAAAAGCTATGAAAATCGAAATATGCCCCCAAGAGACACAGTCATGGACAAAGCATCCTGAACTTCATACATGAGCTCCATTTCCTTAAAAAGAAGGTCAATGTCCAGCCTATATCTCAGTGAGAATTGCCACAAACTAGAAGGTCCCTCCACTTCCATTATTCCCTTCACGCCTGACCACAGTTCACAAATCTCAGCCTCTTAAAAGCTTAAGAAAAAACTCAGAGTCACTGATGGCAGAGAGGGATGAAAGAAGGAAGAGAAAAAAAATCTGAAAATCAAAAGGATTTTCCCCTTTGGGGGTGACCTCTGTCAGCTCTCTTTCCCAAGGTAAATTTCATCTCTGCTAATCTCATAGGCTAATATTAAAATTAAATATGGCAAACTGCTTCATATAACATTTCTTTCTATGTGGCGATCCTTGAGACTGTGTATTTACCTAAGAAACTCCCATCAGACTTCCAAATTGGACTAGATCTAGCAGCCCAAGAAAACAGGATTACTGCTATTTACATATGACTTAATCACACTTGCAGGCTGGCTGTCCTTTCGGCATATAACTCACTTTCGGCAGATGGGCAGAGAATCAGCCATCAGCTCCAGGACCTAGTCAAGATGCTTTCAATTAACTAAAGCTGCAGCACAGTAAATAATACTTTAGGAACCTCAAAGAGAGCATGTACCTTCCAGAGGGCCCCATGTTTAGGGAAGTGGAGCATATTTAGTCACCAGAAACACTTGGCTCAAAATAAAGGAGAAAATAAGCTCGCGAAAACTGCACACTTCAGATCTGCTTCCCAACTTCGACATGCTTTATAGACCTAATTGAAATTGTGGGTAGATACTGGAGGAAAAGTTTTCTGAAAGACACAGGAAACCACATTAGATTAGAAAGGATTTAAATATTTCCCTTTATGTAGAACTCTTTGGCTTATATACAAAATTTGGAATAGTAAAACAAATTCATACAGCACTGACTTCTGGAGTGGAGGCTGTTGAATAACCTAGCAAAAATAAAATCTGAAAAAGGGAAGAAGGAGGAAAACCTGTTGAGCCAGTAAAATGGTCAGGGGTTCACAGGGATTCCAGAGGAGAAGAGGAGAAAGGCTGACCAGGTAGAGTGCTGGGGAAACCATTCCGCAGGATGCGGTGGTGGTGGATGTGTGACATTATACATTTTTCAAAATCCATAGAACACTACAACCTAAAGAAGGAACCCCAGTTAAACCAGGATTTTAGTTAATAAAAATGTCTCAATAGTGGTTCATCAGTTATAACAAATGTAAGATGTTAATGGAAGATGATCATAATAATAAAGAAAACTTTGGGGAGTAGGCCATATGGGAACTCTGCTTTTTGCTCAGTTTCTCTGTAAACCAGAAACTGCTCCAAAAAATCAAGTCTATTAATTCTTTTAAAGGGTGGCAGGTATCAGTACAAAAGGGGAGACAGGGAAGACTGAAGTCAGGTTGAATGACCAATACACAATTCAGATAGGAAAGAACATAATGTTGGGATTGCTGTTGGTTGGGGTATAAAACGTCAAGGCCAGGCAAACAGATTAGCAGATGGGATCCGTGAGCACTCCCTAGGGGCCGTGCATGTTCAGAATCAGAGAGTGGTGCTGTCTTTGCTTTATACCTTTAACAGACCAATAGTATTTATCAAAGAGTACACCTCAGAATACATACAGAAAAAATGTGCCTCCTAAGTGGACTTAGAAGAAACACAAGCTTAGTATCTACCTTCCTTTGGCCTGAACATTGATACAAACATTAAGAAACAAAAACAAAACAAGGAAAATGCCTATTTATTGGTAAAGTTGAAGCTGCTTTAACTCTGCTAAGTGCTCTGAATTTAAAGACCAGCAATTTCAATAGCTGACACTTCCTTACTGGTTTTCTGATTTTCTTAAGCTCCATATAGGCTAGTATCATTACCCTTGATACCGACTTGGGCCTCAAGTACCTAATTTCATTAAACATTTTTAGAAATCTAAATAAATGGAGTAAGCCAATGTTTCCTTTATTTTGACCGAATTTTTCTCTAAATTCCAGTCTTAAATGTATTATATAATCGAGATGGCCAGTTTCTTCTATTTATTAACAATGATAGCTAACATTATGGAGAGCTTGGTTCAAAAACCAAACACTGCCCTAAATAGGAGAAACAGGTAGCCAGATAGTTCTATAAATGAATAATTCCCGTTTTACTCTTACTGCAGGAGGAACCACAAAAGAATGAGAGGGTCGTGTTCCC
Source organism: Perodicticus potto (assembly GCA_963574655.1). Lineage (NCBI taxonomy): Eukaryota > Metazoa > Chordata > Mammalia > Primates > Lorisidae > Perodicticus > Perodicticus potto. The sequence continues at coordinate 12,687 of CAUYRH010085403.1, forward strand.
CTTCCTCCTTCCTCTGCCTGAATGAGAGTAGTGGGGTAGGGTGGAGATGTTTTAGAAAGGGGGCCGCTAACATCCCTCCTATGTGAGAGAGGATGAAATACAAGTCTGCCAGGCGCTTGGAAGATGAACCTTCCCTGATTTTGTTTGCAAGTGTAGCCTAAGAGGAAAGGTGTCCCCAGGTGATGCTGCTGGAGGCAGAGGTGGCTGTCCCAGGGGAGAAGGGGAGTGCCAGACACACAGAAACAAAGATGAGTGAGAGGCTGAATGTGAGTCCTGGAGAGAAAAAACGCTGAGAACTGATGCCTGAAGAACCGGGTAAGATCTCTACACTGCTCGTGTCTGCTGCGGAGAACAGAACCACCAACCTGGGCGCCGTTGGGTGGAAGACTTAGAGCATCTTCTCGTGTTTTCTGGCACTTTGTATATCTGGAAAGTTGTTACGATCCTTTGATGGGGGGAGACAACCAGTGCCATCCTGGGGCTGGCCATCCTGGCTCACGAGGGCTGGTTGTTAAGGAATTTTGTGGGCCTATTATTAAACACAGCCATTATTAAAACTTACATCATATAAATTTATCATTGCATAATTAATATTTTAAATAAGTAGTACAAAAGCGTAAATACTCAACTTCCGCCGCTTCCTCAGTATTTCACTATATTTTATTATTATTTCTGCTGTTGGTGTTACACCTTTACTATATCTGAATGGTGGAAATGTTATGATGGGGTGCGTGATGTTGTGATTTATAACAAGAAGCACATATTTGGTCTTTGTCCCAGTTCCTGTCACACAGCTCCTAAAATTCCTAAAATTGCCTAAGTGATAGGAGAATCTTTTATTATTAATATCCAGGTTCTTTCACATACACCTGAGTTTACATTAATGAGGTGGCTTTTAGAAGGTCCCTAGATAAGCACAGTATAGGGCCAGAGGAACCATCCATGTCATTAGAGGTTGGAACCTTCAGCCCCACCCTCAGACCTCTAAGGAGGGGAGAGGGTGTGGAGAGTGACTCAGTCACCAATGGCCAATGATATAACTAGCTGTACCTACATGATGAGCCCCCATAAAACACCCAAAAGGACAGGGTTCAGAGAGCTTCTGGGTTGGCAAACACATGCTGGGGGTGGCACAGTTGGAGAGGGTGAGGAAGCTCTGTGCCCCTTCCCCACGCCCTGTCCCCTGAATTTCTTCCATCTGCCTGTTCCTGAGTTGTCTCCTTTTATAATAAAAGAATAATCTATTAAGGAAACTGCTTTCCTGAGTTCTGTGAGCCATTCTAGCAAATGATCAAACCTGATGAGGGGGTTATGGGACCCTCCAATTTATAGCTAGCTGTTCAAAAGCATAGGTGACAGCCTGCACTTGCAGTTGGCACCTGAAGTAGGGTGGTGGGCCGAGCCCTTAACATGTGGGATATAATACTATCTCTGGGTAGTCAGTGTCAGAACTGACCCCCGTCCACTGAGAAGTGGAGAATTACTTGCTGTGGGAACCCACACACATCTGTTGTGCTGTGGAAGTGCAGAGTGAATAGAGAGAAACAATGAGAAGTTGTCCAACTCAGGATGCCCGTGCATATCCTCACCAGGGACAGGTCACACTGGTAGCTTGTTGTCTTAGTGGGAGTATTTACACTATAGAAATTGTCAAGCTCTACAGGTTGGGGTTTGATTTATTGTTCTAGACCAGACTCAGCAAACTATGACCTATGGGACAGATCTGGCCCACTGTGTGTTTTTGTAAATAAAGTTTTATTTGAACACAACAACTCCCATTCATGAACACATAGTCTCTGGCTACCTCAGCCACTTTTACTGCTTTCACTCCAACAGCAGAGTTGAGTAATTGAAGCAGAGCCTGACAGGCCTGAAAAGACTACAAGTATTTACAAAACATTTTTGCTGACCATGGCCTAGACTTAAGGAAGGGATTAAAAAAAAAGTTGATCTCATAGAAGTAAAAGTAGAACAGAAGACACTAGAGCAGCGGTTCTCAACCTGTGGGTTGTGACCCCATTGTGTTGTTTTTTGTTTTCTTTTTTTTTTTTTTTTTTGCAGTTTATTTTGGCCAGGGCTGGGTTTGAACCCACCACCTCCAGCATATGGGACCAGCGCCCTACTCCTTTGAGCCACAGGTGACCCCTTTGTAACAATGAAAATACATGGCGGCATTAGGAAGGTTGGGAACCACTGCTCTAGAGGCTAGGAGGTGTAGAGGGCAAGATTAGTGAAAGGATACAAAATTCCAGCAAAATAGGAAAAGTGAGTTCCAGTGCTCGGCAGTGCTATAGGGGAACTGGAGTTAACACTAATACAAAGTTTCAAATACCTATGGGGAAGATCTCGGATGTTCTCAACACAAAGACATTATAAATGTTTGAGATGATGGCTTTGCTAATTACCCTCCCTTGATCACTATGTGTTACCTATTTCAAAACATCACCATGTACCTGATAAATGTGTGGAATTATTATGTCTTGATTTAAAACTTTTTTTAAAAAAAAATCTGTAAATATATAAGAAATTGCTAATAGTTTTTTTTTTTTTACTGACAACCTGAGTACACCCACTTGGAAACTATAGTTTCAGTAGCCATTGTTTGAGAAAAGAAAAGCAACAGTGAACTCAGTTGTACTTTAAAATAAATGTGTATTTTATCACAGTATCAATGTATATTTGAAAAAGTTACGTGTGAAACTTTTATTCATTCTGTAGTTATGCATATGTGTTCCATATGAATTCACAAATCTCTTATAATAATTCAGCAGTGACCTCAGAGTTCTGCAGCCAAGGGCTGGAAACTTTGGAAACAGTCCTTGTGGCTCATCTTTAGATCCCTCTTGCTGAAAGACCATATTCCCCACCACACACTTGACCCCAGACTTTGCTCCCTTCCCCATGAGCCCTTCAGTCTTTCTGCACCACAAACGCCTTCATCAGATCCTCCTCCTACCTTGTCCGGCGCCCAGGGAATGTCCTTCCACCCCGCAGGCCTTCCCAGCTCTGGGGAACTCCTAGGGTGGCAATAGGAGAGGGGGTTTTCTTGCAAAGACTCGGTGGTAACAGAGAGCTGGGACAAGAACACTCCAGTAGGCAGGCCGGAGTGTCTAGAGTGAAGGACATCAGAGGGGAAAGGTAAGAGGTCCCTGGGATCACTTTTAGCTGTGTAAGCTACAAGTCTCACGTATGCGTTTTTTTTCTCTTTTAATGATGTTGCAAATACCAGACAGTGTGAATCCCACCACATCCTAACGTGCACCAGAGAGTGGTATTCCCCAGGGCAAGCCTAGGTCTAGAGATCTCTGAGCTGGCAACATGAGAGGGCAGGTCAGGAAAGTGAGCGGAACTTTCTACCCAAGAAGCCGAATGGGGAGTTGGAGTGATCAAAGACCAGGGGAGTTTCCAGCCAGTGTGTGGCCATGAGCCGAGAGCCAGGGCTGGAAGAACAAGGACAGGTGACGTGGAGAACACCCTGGAGGACCCAGAGCAATGGTTCAAAGAGGAACCACTGCTGGCAGCCACTGTGGCACTGCCTGGGCCACCCAGGTGGAGGCCGAGTGGAAGAGGACCACTTAGACAGCCACAAGAATTACAGCGTACAAGAAAATCCAGGTTTCGATTTTCTTCTTTTGCTTTCTTGAGTCATTAATCATCGTGGTTTTGAGAACGATGGACTACAAAACCCACAATAAATTCCATACAATGCTTTAAAGCTAATTATTGAATTCATGAAGGCAAATAATCTGAGCAAAAGCAGCACGGGGAGGGGACATTGTGGTGTTTTTTATATCTGGATCTTATATAATACCTAGCCCTTACGGGACAGGTAGCCCAAACATAGCCCCGATTTCCCTGTGCACTTGTGAGGTCCAGGTATGTGTTACTTTACTGGAGACAGAGGCAGGACACAGGACTCCCCATCCGCCTGCCACCATCCCTAACCAGGGAAGACAGAGGAACAAGAGGTCTGAGGCCGCTCTGCCGTCTCAGATGAAAGAGTCTTCTCAGTTCCTTGCCCTTGAGCTGAACAAACATCCTATGAGAAATAAATCTGTGAAAGGTGCGAGCCCTGCTCTCCACAATTTTGCCTACAAATCCCCACTTAGACATTTGTGGTCCCACACACACTCCTATCATTACACTGAAAACATTTTCGAGACTGTTGCCAACGATCACCCTGTTGTCAAATCCACTGGCTTCTTTCAAGTTCTCATTCTCCTTCGTTTCCATAACACTAGACGGCCTCTCCTTGCAAAGAGGCCTTTGTCAAAAGGGAAAACCAAAATGACTTGATGTCTGCAATAGGAGATGGAGGGAGAGGCGTGGGCCGAGACAACATCAGTGTTTGGTGTGTATGTCTGACACGTGTTGCCAAAACAGAAACTGGGAAGTTGGGCAGGAAGCATGGTCTGCGGGAGAGGTTTAGACCTGTTCAGCAGGCTCTTGGAGAGCGGGAAGTCCAGGTCAGGGCAGGGGGCCATCTATCTAAAGAGTTGTTCAAGTCATGGGAAAGAATGTGGCCACGTAGAGAAAATAACACCGGCCGCCCTGAATTCACCTTCCCTCCCTGCAGCCCAGTGCCGGCCACTGACAAGCTAGCTTAAACACTGTTTATTTTCTCCAGTTCAAAAATGGCCCCTCATTGATTTAAGTCTAAAGCCCTCTGCCTGGAGTTCAAGGCTCTATGAAAGCCTCTAATTTTCCCTCTTGATTACTCACCCCTTTGAGGAGCTCACCCCTGCCTGGGGCCAGGCATTTCTCTCATCTTAAATGGGCTCCTGTTCTCTGGCCAGGCCAGGCTGCCTTCCCCTCACACGCTTCTCTTCACTCTCCCATTTCCATTTCCACCCCGCCTCCTTGTCAGGTGTTAGGAGGAGCACATAATTTACTACTTCAAGCTGGGCGCAATGACTCACACCTGTACTCCTAGCACTCTGGGAGGCTGAGGAAGGTAGATTGCCTGAGCTCAGGAGTTCAAGACCAGCCTGAGCAAGAGTGAGACCCCCCCCACCCCGTGTCTCTAAAAAAACTAGCCAGGCATTGTGGTTGGTGTCTGTAGTCCCAGTTACTCAGGAGGCTGAGGCAAGAGGATCTCTTGAGCCCAAGAGTTTGAGCCTAATGTGAGCTATGATGCCACGACACTCTACCAGGGGAGACAAAGTGAGACTTTGTCTCAAAAAAAAAAAAAATTATTACTTCAAAACCATCTTCCATTTCCCCTGTCTTTGAGTGTACACTTCTCCCCAACCAAACTGGCGAGAGGGCTGTGCCTTTCACTCCTTTTACAATTTTCTGAAGTACCCCATAGGATTGCTGAGTATGAAAATTTGCCTCAGGAAAATGAAAACATCGGGTAGTTTGCAGTATCTAAGGAAATTCTCTTTGTAATCCTGTTCATCACATATTCTTTTATTATTATGATAAAATACACGTAACATAAAATTACCCCTTTCACCATTTTTAGCGTACAGTTCAGTGACATTAAATGAAGTCCCCTGTTGTGCAACCGTCCCCACCATCCACCTCTAGAAGGTTTTAGCACCCAAACTGAAGCCCTGTACCCCTTAAACACTGACTCCCCACTCTCCCTCACCCAGCCCTGGCCTCTTCTATTCTACTTTCTTTCCCTACAAATTTAACTGTTCTGGGTTCCTTGTGTAAGTAGAATCATTCATATTTAGTTTTTGTGAATGATTTATTCCACTTAGCATGAGGTCCTCAAGGTGATTACACATTCTGTTAACTAGTTCCCTGCCAAACCAGTCAGTAAGGCCTGAGCCTCGACCCCCGGGAAAGAGATTGGGACCGATCAGAGCAGGTGTCAACCACACAGGATCCGCTCCACACCCCAGAACCACTGTCACCACCGGGGGACCCTCGCACAGCTTCTCAGAAGCACATCTGTCTGGGGCGCGGGGGACCCTCCATCTGAGAGCGACTTAGCACGGGAACGGGACGGCGCCGACTTCTCTATCACCTCACCAAATCTTCGCCACAACTCAGTGCCCTAGATCTGTATTATCCGCATTTTAAATCTGAATAATTGTCTCCAATCACAAATCACAACTCCATATTGGAGTTGAAACGCAAACACACGAACTGACGTCCATCTGTCCTCAAATGCCACGCTCCTAAACACCTACCACAATTGCCCCAACCCCCCTACCGGGTAGAGAGAAAAGGGAGAAAATCAACCAGATGGTCCCCCAAATAGAACCTGAGCAAAAAGGTTTGTAGCATTTAAGAAAAGAGTGCTGAGAAGGTGACTTTAAAACAGCCCGCATGTATAAATTGTGATCAGACTATTAAAATCTCTTTGAAAGAGATGAGAACAAATGGGTTTCAAGGGTAGCAGGAAGAATCTCATTAGACGGGTGTCTGAGGGTTGTAAGTTCCCTTCATGGGAGACAGCAGAAGGAGGGGCTCCAACTTGTCTCCTCGAAGCCTGCCTGGAGGCAGAGAGCAAATCGGGCATCTTGTTCACTCCCCCAGCAGGAGAAGTCCCTGGGGTAACACTTGCGAAGCCTTTGAGTTCCTGGCAGAAAGACTAGAAACACCAGGCAGGTGTCATAAATATGCGTGTGTATTTTATCCTGTTATCATTATAGTCCTACGGGGCGGGTGCGTGTCTGACACTCTCCAAATTTAAGGGGCAGTGTCCCCTTTGATTACAGGGCACTCCGCAGTGAACTAACTTCCAAACTCCCTCCAACTTGCATTCCAGCAGTATCTTTTAAATTCAAGCCAAGCTGCGCACTTGCCCGGAAGTCACTATTTCTTTTCATCCCCGTGCCTCTCTGTCTGTTCTCTCTATGCATTGCCTCAGAGGCTGAGTTTGTCAAGATAAGTAAACAGCAAACCCCAATGTGCTTTTTCTCAGGATGACCTGGTCTTCTGAGGCAGATTAAGTCTAGTGAAATGTGACACCCAAGTCATCCTACCTTCAGAAATTCTCGGAGAGAAAGATGAAACAGAAAACATGCCCATTGCAGGTGAGACAGGAGGCATCTAAACGTCGCAGACATTCTCAGAGAGAAATGTACGCTCAGATCCAGGATTTTACTATAGTAGACATGTCACCTTTGTCTTTTATTCATTCTCCCAAATCTATAAGCCTTTGTAGTTCATGTTCGAGCCCCTCTCTTCTTGCTGTTTTAAAGGGACTCCAAGAGAGTGGGTAAGCTTCTACCAAGCTTTTAATTCATTACAGATGATTTTGGGTCAGCACCATTGCAGCCGCCTTCTCCTCTGGGTTGTCCACAGCTGATCCATCATCCTGTAATCCTTGATAGGATGCAAGTGGATTTCCAGAGCCCCCTGCATTGTATGGCTTCTGAGGTCACTTCATCTCAGGGATTATCCAGATTTTCATCGTCTAAAAATGTTATTTCATATGTGGTGGTTACATAAGCAACTGGATGCATCCAGAGTGGTATTTGGTAACTTTTTACAAAACTTAATTGGCTCCAAAGCATTGGTACCTATTATTTACAGAAGTGGGTAAATATTTAATGTTTTCGGTTATGATGTATGCAATTTTGTGAGAGCACCACGGGGTAACAGTAAGAATAACATGATCCGATTTGCAGGGGGAATGTAAAGTAAATCATTTGGTTGACTGGCTTGTAGGTAGATGGGGGCAGAGTTTAGGCTTTTTTTTTTTTTCTATATCTATGTTTTATGTTTCCTTTTTCTTCTACTATATCTGGCCTGGTGCTGGGTGTATGAGCTTGTGAGCATCTCTTAGTTTATCAAGTGAACAAACCACAGCCACTGAACAGCACATCACAGTTGGCTGCAACTATGTGGCACAAAGCAAGTGAAACGCCCTGTGAAGCCAAAGCCTCAAACACCAGTGGGCCCCAGAGACTGGTCTTGACTCCTACACAGAACCCAAGCTGTCATGTCCTCGGACACAGCGTGGATGGGGCTTCCTTCAACTGTGTGGTCATAGATAGTGTGTCCCAGGCAGCATGGGAAGGAGGAAGGGAACCTTGGGACTTGATCAGCTCTCTGCATGCCCCTCTGTCAGTCCTTTTGAGGTCGTGTGTGGTATGGGAAGGTCTCAGGGTCTAGCTGCTACTGCTGGAAATGACAGCAGTTCTGAGGTCACCAGTGGTACGGGAAGGTCTCAGGGTCTCGCTGCTAGTGGGAGCAGTGGCAGCAGTGACAAAGCATCATCAGCTCTCCCTGCTCACTGGGTGAGAAAAGATTTTTCATTTCATACATCATTTACAACTTGCTGCTGTGATTCTAAAAAACCAGTGGGCTTTATCGAGTTAATGAGCAAGAAAAACGTATTTGGTGAGCGTGTTAATTTTTTGAAACTTCTGTAGACCTCAGGACATTAGGGGTGCATAGGTCAGCTGAGCACTCTAGGGAGCCCTCACCCCCAAATTCATTCCACCCAGCTCTGGGGGCACCTGGCTATTCACTATTCCTGAGTCAGCAATTGTGTCTCGATGGAACTTGAACAACAAATACGTCCCTCACTTTGTGTTCTGTGTCTTTATGCAGGAACATTCAGGATCGTGGGCAAAAGTCACCACTGGCCCAAGCGAGAATCCCTTCCACATACCAGTCTCTGCAGAGGGGCACGGAGGAGCCAGTGAAATGACAAGTCAGATCTAAAGGGGGAAGAAGGCCCAGTGAATCTGAGGGCACAGGACTTTCAATGTGACGTAAGGCAATCTTTCCAAAGACTAAAGTCATCGTGAAGGCGAAAGACTAGACGTTAGGATGAAATGACTCTGCCAGAGGACCAAAATAAGATACCGAAATAAGTCTTCATTCATTAAAGGATCCTTTTAGAGTTCTTATCCTTATCTATCAAAATCACTGATACTTTAAGCTAGTTAAATACATCTCAGAATTAATCTGCCCATGAAACCATTGGACCGGGAGAGTCACATTTCGTTTTTACAGTCTCTTTCATTGAGTTTCATCTTAAGTTAGGCATTTGAGACTGATCCCCAGCAAGTCCACGGTGCTAACAGAACTTGCACCCAGAACTGAGTGAGAGTATATACATTTTTCTCATCTCTTTTCCACACATGGGCACTGTGTGGATTTGTGTCTCATTCGAGATGGGGAAATGTTTGCAGTGCTATTAAACTGCAACTATGTGAATTGAATTGAATTTTAAATTGAACAAAATGATAGCTACTACTAATATTCCTCTCTAAAATTAACAATGGATAGGGGCAACATTTTAATAGGTTATAAAATTCATTTTAAAGAGGGGCAATTTCTGGACTCCTACCTAGTGCAAAGATTATCACCTATAAACACACACACACCATTCATAGCTCCTGGAGAATGTAAATAGGACAGATCTTTCAGATAAGCAAAAAGCTAAGGAGACAGGATACTTGTGCTAAGAATTGTGATGCTGAACTAGTTGTTGTCTAGATAAGACAAAATGCAAAACAACCTATTTCTGAAAAGATACAAAATAAGCATCATTATTTGGGGGAGTAACATAATTAAGTTGAAGAATATAAATCCAGGGAAAATTTGTGTGTGGTGACATTTAATGGTGTTGTGAAGTCCTTTCCATGATTGTGAGAAACTTCTCCTTAACAGAGACCCACAGAGCAACAGAGCCTGCAGCCACGCTGCCCGCTCAGGAAGACTGAGTCTGTCTGCAGTGTCCAGTGGAACCTTCAGGAATGTCGGTCAGAAATGCTGAATTTGCATATCACTTTGGGGGCTGTGGAGAGAAGCGATTTGAGCACTGTAACCAACGAGAACACGGCTGTGGACAATGAAGAATCAGCACAGTCTTCCGGAGACCCTTTTAAATGGCTGCCCTGGGTGTCTCCCTTCCAGAAAGGACCACTATTCTCCCCACCTCCTTTCAGTGCCCTAATCCTCGCTGGGCTGTCCTGAGCAGGCCGTGGACCCCACAGGGAGCACATATCCTCCAGCACGACCCTCAGGCACTGGCAAAATCCCGTAAATCTGATTCCCTAAACTTTTCTCAGCCTGAAGTAATAGATTCCGCAGGTCTCCATTGTAAAAGTAAGGCCTGGTCAGACCACTCCAGGGAAATCTCAGAATTCCCACACAGGAGGGGCAAAACAGCAACAAATGAGAAAGGGGAGAGTCTGCCAGGAGACAGCTGCCTGCAGCCGACTTGCAGAGGGGAAAGAAGATTCTGGAAAGGGGCTCGGCGCCTGTAGCTCAGCAGCTAGGGCACCAGCCACATACCCCGAAGCTGGCAGGTTCGAATCCAGCCTGGGCCTGTCAAACAACAATGACAACTACAACCAAAAATTAGCCAGGCGTTGGGGGTGGGGGGAAAGCCTGTAGCCCTAGCTACTTGGGAGTCTGAGGCAAGAGAATAACTTAAGCCCAAGATTTTGAGGTTGCTATGAGCTGTGACACCATAGCACTCTACCCAGGGTGACCGAGTAAGACTCTGTCTCAAAAAAAAAAAAAAGATTCTGGAAAGGTTGGAAGAAAGCATCCCTCCCTTACTGTGGCATAAGTCTAAAAGGTCACCTGGCCCAATGCCTGCAAAGCGCCCAGTCACCCTGTCCCAGCAGCCTCCAGCTCAGCAGAGGACGTGCCCTGTGTGATGCTCTCTGCTAAGTGCAGACAGAACCTGCAAGTTGCTTCTCAACCAGAGAAAATGACAGAGGTGACTTGATAGTCCTTCCTGTGACTTTGTCACACTACGTTCAACTCAATTTTAGCAGGCTAGAATAAGAAAGTCCCTCGCCAACTGGAGTGGAGCAAATACTCCCCCAAAAAACGGATGTCTACAACCTAACTCCAAGAAAAAAAAGACTCTGCACATGTAATTAAGGTTATAGACCCCCCAGTAGGAAGAGTATCCTGGATTATCTGGATTGGCTCAATCTAATCACATAAGGCCTAACAAGCAGAGATTTTTCTCTGGTTGGACCAAAAGAGATATAGGGAAAGGGGAAGTCAAATTTCCAGAATAGGAAGGATTCCGGGAAGCCTTGCTGGTCCTGAGATGTGGGGTCCACGTGCAGGCGCCAGACAGGGTCTTCTAGAGACCAAGGGAAGCCCTGGCTGACACCCGGCAAGGAAACGGGGAGCCTTGTCCTATACCTGCAAGGAACTAAACCCCATGGGGCACCCGAAGGAGCCTGAACGCTGCTGCTTCCCAGAACGTCCAGCACCTTGTGGGACCCAGAGCAGAGAAACCAACTGAGCTAATCCGTGCCCACTCTTCTGACACCTGGAAAGTATGAAATAATACGCTGGTAGTGTTTTAAACTACTGAATGTGTGGTAACTTGTTACAGCAGCAATAAGAAACTAACATAACGGGCTTGAAGAAGTAGGCGCCGTATTCTCAAAGGTCACCTGGCAAGGACCCCCAGAAACAGGACCTCAGCCACACGGTCAGGTGCAACCCAATTCTGCCAACTACCACGAGTTGGAAAGAGGATGCAGCTCCAGACAGGAATTCAGCCTGGCTGGCATGCTACCTGTCACCTTGTAAGCCCAGACTCCTGTGGCCCAGAAACCACGAGATGGGAGATGCGGTTGCTTTCAGCCACCGAGGCTTGGGGTTACTTGTTACACGCTGATCTCCAGGACAACGGTCCACGCTTCTTCCTGACCATGTCCTCCCAACACCTAAACCAACTTCTACTAATTCAGGACTGGGGGAGGAGAGGCTGGTGTGGAACCAATGAGGGGTTAGGGTAAGGTCTGACGTGACAGAACACCTACTACGCTAGGGTCTCTTTTCCCACCGGCATGTGAAATTGCATCTCCGTAAGCCTGGAGACCGTGCCCTGCGCTTCCCACCAGGCCGTGGTGCCACTGTGCCTTACGCGGCAGCGGGGGTTCTCCAAGACATGCGTGCCAAACTATATATAGTTCACTTCTTTTTACGCATTTGCATTTGGAGTCCGCTTCTGAGTCACACAGGAATGTCATTCTATTGCCTTACTTCAAATGTTTTTTTCCTAAAGTATTTTAAACAGTTTGATGACAATGTCAGACAGAATCCTTTCATGTATGAGTTCAAACAGGCTTGAACAAAACAAATGAATGAAAATAAGGGTTGAAACCTCCAGTGCAGGCTGGGTTGGCCGCTCTGGCTTCTGCCCCTGCGCCTTGCCCTCCGTATTTGTTCTGTCCTCCCAACGGCCTCTTCTGTCGTCGGCAAGACGGTGGCTAGCAGCCCCGGTTCTCCCTCTGGTCTCAACCCAGAAGTCACAACACAAGGCTTGGACCCAACTCTCAGGCTGGTTTGGGTCATGTCAGCCCTTCTGGACAACTGCTTTGGAGAAGAGGGCCGATGTGGGGAGCTGGCTCCCAGAACACGAGGTGAGTTGGCCTACCCAATCCTTGTGGACTCCGAGTCTGGGAGGAATGCTTGGGTCTCTAAAGGCAAGGTAGGGAGCAGCAAATGATAAATGGGCAAAACCAGCAGCTCTCTCCGCTCCTCTGAGCCACCTTCTCTATTGAATTTGACTCCAGCTGATGTTAAACAATTTTTAAACACCAAATCAGTTTTGCCAGAAACAAGCTATCATTCTCTAAAGCCATCCATATACTGTGCCTAAACCAGACTGTGGCCTGGAAGGTCCCTTGCAACTTTGGAGTCTATGATTCTAATTGCCATTGGAGCCTCGTTGGAATACACATTTATTCTCCTGACGTAATCATCTCTAAAATTATTTTGAAAGGAAGAACACGCACCTTAGTGCTTGCAAACTCAGTCCCAGCTCTTCCCAGTTGCACCTCGAGGCCATCTCGTGGCTTGCTCAGAGTGTCCGCCGCCGCAGACACTCAGATGCTGTCTTCTCTGAGTGTCCTGGGAGAGGAGAGGGCCCGTGCCTGGCAGAGAGCTGACCACGCACTTTCGCAACTCCCCAAACTTTATTTTTCAAAAGCAAATGTCTTCAAACAGAGCAGTTACAAGTCCTTAGTTGAAGTTTAAAAACAAAGATACCTTTGAGTTTTCTAAACACATACTAAAAGAAAAGGATATTTTTTAACTTTCAAAAAAGACAGATGGATCCTTTTGGTGTTCAAATACAGCCAAGTAGAATTTAGCAAAAACTTTCCCCTGAGTACTATTTCGTGACAGAGACCAGGCACCAAAATTGTTTAATCTGAAAGGATTCTTTTCTTCCGAAAGAGAAAAAAGACATGGAAGAAAATGAATAAAGGAGCTAAATAGGGAAGACTTGCCAACCATATAAGTACCTAATATTAAGATATCATCAAATGAATCCTTCACACCTTCCCGTTAGATGTCATTTTGGGATCCAGATGATAATTTTAGCGGAAATCACTCAAACTTCCTTGAGCTAGAACAGTCACTAAATCTTTAACCCATTTCAGAGATATATTGTACTAGTCTCCTATTTTTAGTCCCCTGCATCTTTTTAGCATAATCCGGGAAGGCGACAGAGAAAATGCTTAATCTCCTTGTGAGCACAGCATATGTGTTATTTTCTAATACCTATGTATAATTATCGGTGTTATTTTAATAATCAATTTCAGTGTAACGGCAGGATTTGCTTCAGTTGCATTTAAATCATAATAAAGCTCAATAAAAAGAAAATGAGGAAGAAAGAGTCAGAGGATTAACAAAACACTCCAACAAAAGGGACCTTTTTAATTTTCATGACGTGATAAAGTGATAGCCTTTTGAATAGACAATTAGGCTCATAAACCTGATACACTAAGGGCTTAATTCACAAACACACATCACCACTAATACATTTGCAGAGGAACTGTATGCTTAACAGGATTAGAATACAGCAAATCATTCATTATTAATGGGAATCTACATTGCCTAGGTCTTCATCCCTAGATAGACCAGTATTTAAATCAAATAATTTAGCACAATTTCAGGAGCTTAATTCTGCACACAGATAGCTCATGGGTAGCTCTGTATTGCCTTGCATAGAACTGGGAATCTTTACGAGGGGCATTGTTAACCTTCCTAAGCCCCTGTTATGGGAGGATTTAGATTCTAGAAGCTCCGTGCATTGCTGTATTCACTGATAAAATGTGGAGGAACCACCCGATAAGGGTCATTCTGTATTTCCTTGCATGTCGGCAACCAGATGAGTGGGTCACCCTAGCAAAGCAACGTGTTTCCATTATTTCATGATATTCTCAACCTTATGAAAAAGATACCCCCACTTTCAGATATGGAAAATGAGCCTCCAAGAAGTTTAATACAGTAGAACCTCTGTAAGTTGATCACCCAAGGGACTATGACAAACTGGTCAACAGACAGGGTTTGTGGTCAACGTGAGGAACTCGGCCTAGTGGACTGATACATACATGTGGACCTGGTCTGGTCTATGAAAATTAGGTCAACTTTATAGGGAGGTGGTCAGCTATGGAGGTTCTACTGTAATTTTCCCCAAACACCCAGAAGGTAGTTTCCCCAACCCCCGAAGCACCTTGCTATTAAGGCGGCTGCTGCTGCAGTGACCCGAGATACCAGAGTCTCTCACCTGGGGAAAGCAAGGCTTGCTTGGTCTTAAATTTAAGCTTCAGAGGATCTCAGAACTAACCAGACCTTTGAAAAAATCCAAATTAAAAGCCAACTCAGTCAGCGTCTCACTTCTAACCCAGGGTCCTGCAGAGACTACTGCCTACTGGAGGAGGGGTGTACATCAAATAAAAGTCTATTCCTCCCCCAGCCAGCAGATTTTGATTGAGAAGGCTTAGTGGCATGCCTGGCACAGGCAGTGGTATTTCAGATAAAGATGACAACGCCCCCCCCTCCCCCCCCCCACACACACACATTGATCCACAAAGCCTGGATATCCACCTAGTCTGGTTGTCCAGGGCTGGGTAAGAACTGTGGCCTTACTCCACAACCTGGTCTATGCTTTGTACGTGACCCAGGTGGGCCCAGGACAGCGGCCTTCAGCAGTCAGACAGACTATATTGGGGCAAACTTTGGGGAAGAATGAATAAATCCTGGCTCTGCTGCACAGTCCCGGCACATCCCTAATTTCTTAGTGCTTCCAACTCTAGAATGAGGATCAATCACACTACTGCCCACCCCAGGACAGCATTTATGGGGGGCTGAACACAAGTGTTTGCTTCCTCCCCTTTTCACCTTGGCACCCACTCAACCTCAGCCAAGATCCTGAATAATCGCGTTGCTTTGTTGTAAAGGAGGTTCCGCCCAGTGGGTAGACACCGGGGACAGTTGCCCATTTCGTTCTGGCCTCCTTACAACTGTCCATTTTCATTTCACCGCACATCTCGGTTATCAGTTGCTTAGAAAGAACAGTGTCCTCCATTACCTTCCAGAAGCCAGTGCAGCAAGAGAGGCCTCAGTGGGTGCAACTGATAAATGGAATTATAAACTAAAAATACAATGTGTTAAGTGGTGGACTGTTCACGTTAGAAAAGATGCATTCGCTTTACAAAGGGATTGATGATTGTTTTTGAAATAGAGCCCAAATTGTATTAATCGTTAATTATGAGTAAGAGTACATAGTAATATATGACATATCCAACCTCTGAAATGCAACTTCAGAATTCTTTTTTTTTTTTTTTTTTTTTTTTGAGACAGAGACAGAGTCTAACTTTATCACCCTCAGTAGAGTCTTGTGGCATCACAGCTCACAGCAACCTCTAAGTCCTGGGCAATTCTCTTGCCTCAGCCTCCCAAGTAGCTGGGACTACAGGTACCTGCCACAACACCCAGCTATTTTTTTGTTGCGGTTTGCCCAGGACCAGGTTCGAACCTGCCACCCTCAGTATATGGGGCCAGCGCCCTACCCACTGAGCCACAGGTGCCTCCCCAACTTCAGAATTCTTAAGACCTACCAGGTCTCAGACAGGCAACTTTCTAGTTTGTAGAAGAAAACAAGGTTCAGTGTTCATAATCCCCTTCCCACTCAGCCTCCTTTGCAAGTTCCTTAGCCTGTGCGGGTCTTCAGGACTGAGTCTGGGGCCCTCTCCCTTCACCCCGACATCTTCTCCCTACAGGATCTCGTCCATTCCCATTTTGTATCTACACCCAGACCACACTTCTGAACATCAGACGCCAATCTTAACCTAGAGGTCGACATGCGTCTCAGCAGCGCTATGGCTGTTACGGGTTGAATTGTGTCCCCCCCGCCAAAAAGACATAGTGAATTCCTAACTCTCGGGATGTCTGAATGTGACATTATCCGTTGGTGATATAGTCATGGAAGGTGTAATTGGCTCAGATGAGCTCACACTGGAGTGGAGTGGGCTCCTAACCCAAGGTGACTGCTACCTTTGTAAAAAGATGACTGTGTGAAGACACAGGGACACAGGGACCATGACCATAGGGAGAAGATGGAGGCAGAAATGGCAGTGACGCTGCCACAAGCCCACCAGAACCTGGACGAGGTAAGGCAGGACCCTCTTGTAGAGACAGCATGGCCCTGCCAACACCCTGATTTCAGATTTCTGGATTCTATGATCGTGAGAGAGTAAATGTCGGTCATTTTTGAGCCACGCAGACTGTGGTACTTTGTCATAGGAGGCCCTCACACACCGCCCAACTCTGGATCCCGGTGTCCCGTCAGTATATGGGACCTTCTGCACAGGGCTCAAGGGACAGGAGACGGGGCGATGCCCTCGGGCCTCCTTCTCCTGCAGCCTGTGGACTAGCCCGGCACAGGGCTTCCCAATGCCGCTCACAGCCACCTCCCACCTGGTAACGCCATGGCTTCCTGGCTGAGGCCCACGGCCACTCTGGCCACCCTCGAGGCATCAACCGACCCTCCTGTACTTCAGGCCATGTGGCCGCCCCATTTAACAACCCTGTGTGGCTTCCACGGCATGTTAGATGAAACCCAAACCCGCAGAGCCGGGCCCGGGGTGGCACCTGCTCCCCTCCCCGATTGCTCACCTGAACAGCACCGGCCCTCAGCTCTTCCTCCACCCAGCTGCTCTCTTGGCCGAAGTCTCTAACCCTCCATCCAGTCTCAGCCCCAAAGCCACGTCCTCGGGAAAGCGGGCCCATCCCCAGCCCTCCTCGCACTGCTCCTTCTCCCTCTTGGCATTTGTCACAGCCCTTAGTCACGTATTTATTAGTGTGGGGGTTCTGTGGCGACGCTGTTGCTTTTTTCTGCCTTTCTCTCCCGCGCTGCAGGCCCATCTGAGCAGACACAATATCTATTTGTTCTCCCGGAGTTGGCAGAAAGTAGAACAATGCCTGGCTCCTCGGAGGGGCTCTATAAATATTTGTGGAATGGTCCAACCTAAACGCCTCTCTTTGTGGCATGATGAAGTATAGGGATGTGTTGACTCTAAAATAAACACTCTTAGCACCGGCAGCAACTCTGCTCACACCAGGAGGGCTGGGAGAACTGGAGCTGCAGAGAAACGCCTCACAGGGACTGCACCTGTGGGGAGACGGCTGCTCGCCTGGGACCCTGACGTTCTGCGGTTTAGGGGGCGCCTGGACTGCAGGTCCTGACCTAGGATCCTGCGAGTCGGCTGATGCTTTGCAAAGGTCTTCCTCCAGGGCGATCTCGCTGAGACAGACAACAAGCTAAGGACGGAGGCCGTGCAGGTGGAACTATCTCCACGTCACAGATGACAGAGGGGCGGGGTTCACACAGCTCATGATGCCAGGACTGGCCTCCTCACTGCAGATGCAGAGCCCCTTAATACAACAGAAACTCACACTGCGTTTAAAGAGTGACTTTAAGCTAAGCACAGTGGCTCATATTTGTAATCCCGGCATTTCTGGAGGCTGAGACAGGGGTTCACAACCAGCAGGGGCAATAATGAGACCCCCATCCTACAAAACATTAAAAATTATCCAGGCATGATAGCATGCATCTGTAGTCAATCCCAGCTGTTCAGGAGGCTAGAGGCTCATGGGAGCTCAGGAGTTCAAGATTGAGCTCTGATGATGCCATACACTCTAGCCCAGTCAACAGATAAAGACCTGCCTCAGAAATAAATAAATAATAAAGAATGACTCTTTTGGGCTTGGTGCCTGTAGTACAGTGGTTATGGCACCAGCCACATACACCAAAGTTGGTGGGTTCGAACCCTGCCCGGGCCTGCTAACCAACAATGACAACTGCAACAAAAAAAATAGTCGGGCATTGTGGTGGGCGCCTGTAGTCCCAGATACTCGGGAGGATGAGGCAAGAGAATCGCTTGAGACCAAGAGTTGGAGGCTGCTGTGAGTTGTGATGCCATGGCAGTCTACTGAGGGTGACATAGTGAGAAACTGTCTCAAAAAAAAAAAACTTTTGGATAAAGTGTCATATGAGTCTAGCAGGGAACGATCCTATCACATTTGAGTATCACGTGGGTTCCATCAGAGCCACTTCTGTCACATGATCGTTTTTGTGTCATTAGGAGTACTGCCCCCATCTACTAGCTCAAGGTCATTCTTACTTTCCTCTTTAGATCAACTACATTCCTTTCAATAATGCCATACATCTGTGAGGCTGGGCTGTCCAGGTTGCTGAAAGTAAGTACCTTCCTAGACACCCAAAAGAATTGAATGCAGAAATGCAAACAGATGCTTGTACGCCAATGTTCATCAGCACCATGACTCACAATAGGCAACAGGCAAAAACAACCCAAATGCACATCAATAGACAAGTGGATAAAGAAACTGTAGTGTATCCATGGGATGGAATAACATTCAGCCTCATAAAGGAAAGAAATTCTAATATATACAGCAGCAGGGATACTGCTCATACTAAGTGAAAAAAACCCAACTTCTCCAGGTACCACTTACAGGGGTTCCGAGAGCAGTCACATTCATAGAGACAGAAGGTACCGTGATCACCAGGGGCAAAGGGAGGGGGAGGGGGAGACGCTGTCTGATGGTGCAGACTTTCTATTTAGGGTGATGAAAAAGTTCTGGGGACGGATGATGGCTTTGATTGTACAGACTGTGAACGTACACCATGCCACTCAATTGTACGCTTACAAATGGTTTAAAAAGTAAATTTCATGTTATTTTATCATAGCAATATAAAGATAAATACCATGCAAAAATCCAGATGAAAGAAGAAATCAGGGTAGCAGTGTTCCAAAGTTTGAGAAGCCACGTGGTACCCAACTAGTAAGCACTTTTAAGTAAGAATGCAATGAAAACATTTTTTCTTTTATGTACATTAGTTTCCAAAATGCCACTAAGTTGTTAGAACATAAATACTAATGAGGCTTTTGGAAAATGACTATTTAAGCAGCTGAACTGTTCTTTTGTCCTAGGGATACCACAAAAGGTGATCCTAACATCCACGAACTCTTCACTGACCCTAAAGTGCCATGAACCAAGAACCTACGTGTGAGGTTAACTTATGCAGAATACCAAGCCAGAATCTCATGCACTCTACAGTTTATCGTAATTTCAGGGGACAGCGGAACATGTGAAATGACACTGCCAGGGAGGAACAAGCAAATCTAAACTGTGGGGAACAAAACAGGACAGAGAAAACCCTCTTCTTCAACAAATACACTGCAGAGAAAAAGAGACGATTTAAAAAACACCTCAACCAATTGATATTGGTGAATGTTACTGGCTCCTGATTCAAATAAACTGTAAAAAAAAAAAAAATAAATGGGGGGGGGGGAATCAAGGGAGATTTAAGAACTGTCTGATGGTTGATTTGATTTAGAAATCATTAATTTTTGGAGATGGCCATGACATTATAGCTCTGTTTTTTGAACAGATTCTTCTCTTTCAGAGATACATTCTAAAATGTTGACAGAAAAAAATGGTGTCAGTGACTTACTTAAAAATAACCTAAGTGGGGAGAGTGGAAGAAGAAATGAAACAAAACTGGCCATGAATTGATCAGTATCACACTGAATGAGGGGTGCATGAATTTCAATTCCTTTTCACTCTACTTTGCACAGGCACGAAGCTTCTCAGGTGCAAGTTCAAGGCGTGCGTACTTCACCGCCTTGTGTGTGCAGCTCCCTCCCCTATTCTGACTCCCTGGATGGCTCCTGTGCTCTCAGAATGACGTTCAGACTTGGGAGCTTGGCATCACCCCTCCACTCACATTCCCCACCTAGTTACCACCCCAGACTCACTGAGCTCACTCCCAGAGGTAGGCCCCTCAAATCGCAGCCTTCATTGGAGCTGCCTCCTGCTTATTCTCTCCTCCTCCTCTTCCTCAGAAGACCCGGTGCATCACGCAGATCCCGGCATAGCCCCTGCCCCTCCTGAGACGCCGCCCTCCCTGTGGCCAAGTTGGGAGCTTTTCCTGAAAGCTTCCACAGAAATACATGTTCTCAATCACAGAGCTTCATAACTTGTACTTTAATTTCCCATTAACTCATGAGATCCAGTTTCTGGTACATAGTATGTGCTCAAAAATATTTGTCCAATTAAGCAGCAAAGGACCGAACCAACAATTGAAAAACTATTATCATTGTTGTTACTAACAGTGTCTTCCCAGACACCCTCATAAAGCGTTTGTTACAGGGAGAAATGGGAGGAAGGGCTTGAAGAGGTGCCCATGAGAAGGAAAAGGCACATGTGGGTAAGGCCACCTCGCTGTGTCACAACTTGGAGATCACATCACAGCTCCCAGATGAACCCCAAATCAAGGAGTATCAGGTCCACGGGTGGCCCCATCAGGTTCTGCGAATCCCCACCCTGGAGAAAGCCAGTCCTCACCCTGAGACAGTACCCGCTCTGGGAGCTGCTTCTCTGGTCCTGTTTCCTCTTGCGTCTCTTCAAAGCTTCCTCCAGACCTGCCGTCTTCGGATTGCACCCCGTTTCTGACAGACACCCCCCACCTTCATCTGTTCATTACATAATAGCTGGTATTGATCGCTGAGTGTGGAGCCTCCCCCAGGCTGTGTGCTAGGCAGTCTGACAAACTCAGACATGAACGCTAACAGAGGAAGACGAGGCAGGTACAGAAATAACTGCGCCGCAGAACAGAGCGTGCCAAGCACGGCGGAGAACAGGAGAGACGCCGGGGAGCGGCCCAGCCGGCGCCCCGCCAGCCAGGGAGGCCGGGGCCAGGCAGGGAGCCAGCCCCGGGGGCGGCGTCGGGGCGGGCGCGTGGGGACGCTGGGCTGGGACGGGGGACGGAGGCCAGAGGCAGCGGCCTGGTGCTCCAGGGCCAGCTCCCGCCTGTCTCCGTGCCCTGCTCCGTGGGCTCACGGTGGGGCCAGCAGGGACAGACTCAGGCGTCGCTCCCAGACACCGCTCGGTCCAGAGGGAGAGAGACCGGAGGTCATCCGCTGTCTCTCCCTGTGCTCTCCAGAGGGACACAAAATCTCCCCAGAAGAGCAGCAGCCGCGTGGCCAAAACTGGACCACAGGCCCACGGGCAGCCCCAGACTAGGGGCAGGCCGACATGCCGGGGCCGCAGGGGCTGCGAGCGGGCGCCGCCCATTTCTGTCTTCTGGGTCAGGTGCCGTCCACGTCCCCTCCTCGCCCGCGGCAGCCGTGAGCCAAAGGCCCAGCCCATGGGGGGTGTGAGCAGAGGCCACACTCAGCTCCCTCGGTGTCTTCCTGCCCACCTGGCTGCCAAGAGCTGTCCCCACCCGGGCCAGTGGAACCCAAGTCCCTGGGGGGTGGTGTCCAGACCTGCGTGGCTGCGCTTCGTCCATCTGCCCGGTGAGGGCTGAGCACGAGCGCTCCAGCTCAGCAGCTACCAAGCTGTAGTGAGTCAGAGCCTCCCCGGAGCCGTGAGAAGGCGGCTCCTGTGCCCGCAGGCCGTGTCCAGCCCGGGCCTGGGGTCTCCTGCACCCGGCCGTCTGCAGCGCATGGGCCGCTTCCCCTGGTCTCAGCGCAGTCATCAGCCTCCGGGTGCCTGGCCCCGTCCTCGTCTACAGCACGAACCATCGGGCTGCCCCCACCCCACCCGCTGTCACCGAGGGCTGGGGATAGAGGACAGGGGCACGAGTTACGCCGAGCACCTGGCGGACCCACGGAACGGAAGGCGCTGCTGTGTGCTAGAGACGAGGGCGAGTCAGCGTGCCGTCTGGGGGACCCTGAGCTGGCCCTCGCGCCCTCCTGCCCAGTTTCTTTGCCTTTGCAAAATAGGTCACACCACGAAAGTGTGCAATCCAAAGTGCTTTCTGCACCGATTCTCACTCTCTGGAGTTTTCTTATAGAATGATGCTTATCAGAGGAAAAACATCTGTTCCACTTTCTTTAATCTCTAATTTATCTAATCTCTCTTTGTAGAATAGGTATATTGCTAATGAGTGAATTCCTGCCAGGGGAGCACAAATGCTTGTTTCAATTACTTACGCTTCTCGTTGGCTTTGCCCTCTGTGGTACAATATCGCACAACATAAATATAATGAATGGGCCACTTTTTTCCGGCATCTTCATCACTGGCCACTAATAGAGAGACATCTAGAATAGAAAGATGTCATTTTCCATGTCTCTGCCCAAAGCACCTGACACACGTTTTCTGGAATAAATCTTTTCCTCTGACAAGTGTCCTCACCCCGCGGGAGGCTCAGTCGGGGAGAGTCCTCTGCGTACGGTGACCGTGACGGGCAGGGGCCACCAGAGGGCGCCAGAGAGCAGCACAGGCTGACCCTCCCAGGCCAGGGCCTGGGCTGCCCAGGCCGCGCAAGCCCCGCCCTCGGGTGTTCCCTGTTGGAAATGGTTATTTTTCAGAATCTGTAGGCACCTAGGTGGTTTTCTACTTCTTTCTCTTTAACTTACGTTAGTAAGAAAATATGATTTGTTCCCATGTGTAAATAAAAGAGAGCAAAGATGATATTATTTAAAAGAATAGAACTGGATCAAAAGAAAGGGAATGAAATTTGAGAACTGTAATGCTTTGGGGGTGGAGGGAGTGAACCCTCCTTTTACAGATGAGGAAATGAGGATTCGAGCTCACAATGTCACCACTAATATGTGGAAGGCCAGGCCCAGGCCTCTGGCTGGAGGTCTGCATTCCTCCACCAGGCCCGCTCCCAGGACCATCAGACACGCCAGTTAGCCCCAATTTCCTCTCCTTTTCTGTCCTCTAGTCTCTCTTATCCTGCTAAAAGAAGACAATGGACATTTCATATTCTGCCCTGAGTTTGCTCTTCATAGTCCCATGTTTACACTTCTTTTTGGGTTTTTTGCAATTTGTTATTGCAGCAGAGGGTACATAACATACAACTTACCATTCCAGCCATCTTTAGGTATATCCAGTGGTGTTGAGCACATAAGCACATTCACATGGCTATGCGACCATCACCACCAACCATCTCCAGAACTTCATCTTCCCCAGGGGAAACGCTGTCCTCAGTACACACTCACTCCCCTGGAGACAACCATCCTGCTTTCTGCTCCTATGAATCTCTTCCGTGGGCATGTAAGTGGATTCACACAGAAATCATCCTGCTGTATTTGGCAGCTTTCATTTACCATGAGGTTTCCAAGGTTCCACCATGTGGCACCTGTCAGCACTGCAGTCCTGCTGAAGCTGAAGAACATTCTAGCACTTTTCATTCCTGTAAGTTGCTACCCAGGAAAATGTAGCTACAGGGTGAAATGGAGGGTAATGTTGGTCCTCGCCTTCCAGAGGAGGAATCCCCACAACTACCTGGACTCATAGCGCCACTCTGGATTCCTCCCGCACACAGACGGCCTTTCCCCATTGCTGTCCTGCACATGACATGGCGAGATGCTCCCTTCTGAGGAAGGCCACCCAACCCACCTAACAGACACCACCGTGACTCTACTATGGGAAGAAGGCCAGCCAACTTGGGGAGAAACAACTCCACGTGGCAACGTCTGCACAGAGACACAGTCCCCTTTCATAAAGTTCTGCTCCATGCTGGGTTACAAGTTAATAAAAATGTACCTTTGTGGAGGGTGGGTCACATTCTAGCTCATCTCAACCGAGGTTAACACAACAAGCCCCTGAGTATGTTTGGGCCCTAGCGTCTTTAAAATCCCCACTGTGGCCAGGAGCCCTCATGGGCACAGGTGCTGGGCGTCCTTCTCCAGGTGAAGCTTCCTGGTACAGTGATTCCCCGAAGAGGGTCCTCTGTCCATAATGAGCAAGCTGAGACGAGCAAGGATTCATTTGACAATGAACTGCTCCTGCCTACTATGTTTTACAGACAAAGCCGTTATGGGTTTTACCACGTTCCCACTATTGGAGTGACTATTGTTACCTATGTGTGTGCCTACGTCATTTAATTCCTGCATGTGCTCTTTGAAGAAATTAAGGTTTGAAGATGACATAACTACTTTGGGGTCACACAGCTGGGAAGCTGTAGCCAGGGTTCCAGCTCAGGTCTCACAGCATGGGAGCCAGACTTACTGCCACTGCGGTAAATTCGCTCATGGGAAACCCCTCACCCCAACCCAGCAGGTGGAAGCTGCCTCAGAGGGGTATCCCATCCCCTCCTCAAACCAAAGCGTAGGCAGCTGATTCAATGCAACAAGCCCTATTTGGGAGCCTTCTTTTGTGCTGAGACAGGTGCTTTGAGAAGCCAACGTGAAGAGGACCAGCCTTCCTGGGGTCACATCAATAAACAAATACTTGTTGAGTTGTGTCTGTGACTCGCTGGACTCATATTTAGGAGTAATAAGGAATTTTGAGTGTAGTAATTTTCTGATGTGTTTTGACTAAGGCCGAGAAATAGTTCACTGGATGACATTCTGGTAGGAAAACATACTACCTCGATTCTTACTAAAACACTCTGCCCAAGCATTTCCATTCCAGCCATCTTTAGGTATATCCAGTGGTGTTGAGCACACAACACTTGCGATGTTGGTCCAATAACTTTACTCGTGTATATGAAAGTTGGAGAAGGGGAGGTGTTGCCAAGATTCCAGCCAAAATCTGTTCTAAAATCACATGGCATGTTTTCTGAAACCATATCTACCACAGGAACACTGCGAGAAACAGAAAAGGAAGCTTGTTGGGTCTGTCCTGTTTTGTATTCTAAATACTGAATTTTCTTGAACTCTTGTAATTTCCATGAGATGAAGCAACACTCAGAAAAGGTTGGCTGATCCTTAAAGGATTGAAACCTGTCTCAGCAGTCCGAGAGCCCTTTGTAATTTCAGCTGCTCATTGTCCTTGACTGTATTTGCCAATTTTCTGATATGAAAAGGCTGGAGGTATTCAGCGCCACGCCTCGGTTTGGGAGGTCTGCAGACGCTGCGGTGGGAAGAGGTGCTGTCTGATTTTCACACTCTGATTCCCTCGGCTCCCACCCAACGTGTTACCAAGGAAAAGGCGACGTGTTCTCTAGGTTGTGGTTAAGCAGGGACACATGTACAAATGAATGAGAACTGTAAAGGAAAGTGCTTTTCCTTCTGGTTAAAGAACCTAAGAAAAAAATTAGAAAAAATTCGTTACCCATGAACAATAATTTATTTTAATATCTTTGTATGCTAAGATTGAGCAAATGATTAACACAAAGAGGAAGTTACTCCTCTCTTTTTTTTTTTTTTTTTTTTTTTTTTGTAGAGACAGAGTCTCACTTTATTGCCCTTGGTAAAGTGCTGTGGCATCACAGCTCACAGCAACCTCCAACTCCTGGGCTTAGGTGATTCTCTTGCCTCAGCCTCCCGAGTAGCTGGGACTACAGGCGCCCGCCACAACGCCCGGCTATTTTTCTGTTTTTGCAGTTCGGCCAAGGCCAGGTTTGAACCAGCCACCTTCGGCATGTGGGGCCGCTGCCCTACTCCATGAGCTACAGGCGCTGTCCAGAGTTACTCCTCTCTTTAACACACTGAGAAACTTACCCCCAAGATAACTTGTAGGAAATTGGGGAAAGAAATTTCTTACTAACAATGTAGTAAATACCCAGCTATTTACTTGACATGATGTGTCGGTGGTGTGGATGGTTCCAAGACATGGCAGACGGAATGTGCGCAAAACCAACTCGTCGCCTCCAGGCAGGAACCTACACTGGCCCAGCTGAGCAACGCACAAACCAAGTGGTCATACTTGACGCTCATGCACCTCCCCCATACTGATCACCAACTCATTAATTTTGCCTCAAAACCTTTCTCAACTCTCCCCTCTCCCTTCCTCCCCCCACCTCTTCGGTCCAGGCTACGTCCCCTCCCCGGGAGCACAAGGTGGGCCTCTTCCTCTCCTCACTTATTTTCCCCCGGACCTGCCTCCATCCAATCACTACACCTTTCAAAGCAGATCTGATTCTGTCCCCACCCGGCCCCAGGCACACTCAAACTCTCCAAAGGCCGAGGGGAAGAAGGGACCCTAATCCTAACTATTGCTTGCCCTCTCTATCCGCCCACCCTCTCAGGCCCTGCGTCAGGGTTTGACCAAGAGACCTGTTTCGACATATGGGATATGATCAGAAGTGGCACATGGCTGAGGGCACCACAGGAATTGGTCAGAGCTCCTTTCCCCCTGCCATGAGAAAGGCACAACCCAGAATCCAGCTGTTTCTTCAACCCGGGTCCCACAGCAAAGAGCACAGCGGTCCAGAATCAATGACATGAGTGAGAGACAAAACCTCTGTTACTGAAATCCACTGAGAAGGCCGGGCGCAGCGGCTAACACCTGTAAATCCCTGTTACTGAGAGCCGTGGAGAAGGCCGGGCGCTGCTGCTCACGCCTGTAATCCCAGCATTCTGGGAGGCCAGAGCAGATGGATTGCTTGAGCTCAGGAGTTCGAGATCAGCCTAAGCAAGAGCAAGACCCTGTCTCTACTAAAAACAGAACAGAAATGGTAAAATGAGCCAGGCATTGTGGCGGGCACCTGTAGTCCAGCTACTCAGGAGGCTGAGGTGAGAGGATCGCTTGAGTTCAAGAGTTTGAGGTTGCTGTGAGCTATGATGCCACCACACTCTACCAAGGGCACAGAGTGAGACTCTCTCTCAAAAAAAAAAAAAAAAAAAGCCACTGAGATGTTTACATCTGTTTGTTACGTAGCATTACCTGTGAATGCTAATGAATACATGGGGCTTCTCACTACTTGTAGATTAAAATCCAAAATCTGTAACTTGGTTTCAAAGCCCTACTTTCACTTCTGGAAATTAGCCTTGCTCCCTCGTACCTGGCTCCAGTTCACCCTCTTCAAAGCTCCACCCCACCCTCCCCCACCTCTGCGGTTAGTGATCACTTTCCACTTTGGTTCAGAAGTCACTTTGAGGACAGGGTTCCCCCACCCCTCAGTCAACCCACCACATCCCTCTCCTTCATAGAATCCATCTGATTGGTAATGTGATATTTATTTGCTTTGCGGTTTGATCGCTATCACTGCCTCTTCTCCTTAAAGCATTAATCACAATTGTAATTTATTTATTTAATGTCTATCCCTCCTCTGGCCAGGGCACACTGAAAAGTCTCAGCGGGGAAGATAATTTCTGGTTTTACTAAGCATTGAATTCAAGGGCTAGCAAACTTCCTGGCCCATAGTAGGTGTTCAGTTTATTTCTGTAAATAACTGAATGATAGCATAGAGGACCCAGCACTACAGCTTATAAGTTTAACAATCATTCAAAGCATCTGCTGAATTGAATAACATGATGAAGTGCATTTCAGTGCAGTACCGGCATATAATAATCCGGATGTCTGTCTTCTCCCAGGTAAACACCCTTCCTGCCTCCAAGGGCAGGAACAGACAACATTCTGCTCCAAAACCACCTGTCCTCACAACAGGGCTCTCAAACCAAGCACATGCCACGGGCAGCTGAGCCCTGGGTAGAAACACAGAATGCTGGACCTATCCCCAGGACTTCCGTCTCAGTAATGGGAGGGGCACCCAAGAACGTAGACATTTCTAACAAGTTACAGGGGTGTCTAAGGGACCACCCAGGAAAGTCCTGCCTACAGTTTACAAAGCACTTTCACTTGGAGAGGTTGGAAGAGACGACAGGCAACTTCTGGGCCCAGGGTACACACTGCTGGTCACGGAGATGCCTGGAACAGCAGGAGGTGCTGGCACAGATGCCCCCACCCACATCCACCACATCCCATGCACCAGCTGCTTCTGCTCCAGAAGTCAAGGCCTCCGCTCTGAAATATCCATTCTTACACATGCCATCTTCACACACCAGGGGTCACACTCCAATGCTTATAAAATGTCCGATTGTAGAATTGGGAGAGTGAAAGGGAAATGGGACCCTCACTTCCAGCGAGTCAAGGTCAAGTTCGTCTGTGCTTGGATAATGAGATGTGAGTGTGGAGCAGCCCCCACCAACACTGGGCCTGGGAGGTGCTGGCTTTGGCCCCCTGCTCCTCCCAGGGTCAGGAGCTCACTACACACTCAGGGGCTCTCTCCCCTTCTAGGATCCCCAGCCCACACCTCAGTGGCCACCAAAGCCAGCCCTCAGGTTCAAGTTCCCACGGCAGAGTACCGTGATGGCATAAAGGCAGAAGAGATTTCTTATAGGAGTCTACTGCACCTTTAGCTAAAATGATTGAGATCTGAACTGAAATTTCAGTGTACCCAAGACCACTCTCTGGGAGTCCCAAGTAGAGAGAGGGCACGCAGGGGTCAGGGCTGGGCGGATGGAGCACATGACCAGCAGGGAGTGGGACAAGGTCATGGGAAAGGCATTCAGGTGGGCCGGGGTTAACACAGGAGTTGTTTCTTTGTCCCTGCAATCCCACTCACAGCTGTCCACATGTCCCTCCTTCCTGGCAGTTTGGCCATTTCTGTTTGGTTAGTGTTATGGGAAGAGTCATGTCCCCCCAAATTCTCTCATGGTGAAGTCCCATCCCTTAGGAGCTCAGAACCTCTCTGTACTTGGAGTTGGGTCTTTAAAGAGGTGACTAAGCTAAACAGAGGTCATTAGGGTGGGCCCTGGGGTCCCTATCAGAAGAGGAGATTGGGACACAGACACAGGCAGAGGGACGACCGTGTGAGACACAGGGAGAAGACGGCCACCTGCAGGCCCAGGACAGGGACTTCCAAAGAAAGCAACTGTGCCGCACCTTGATCTCAGGCTTCGGGACGCCAGAATTGTGAGAAATCTCTGCTGTAAGTCACCAGCCTATGGTACTTTGTGGTGGCTGCCTGAGCAGTACGATTAGCACTGAAGTTCAGCAGATGCGAGTAAAGGTTCCAGTAGACAGGAGCCAGGAGCTGGGGCTGAGGGAGGCGCAGAGGAGAAGCCGAGCCCCGCCCCGCCCTGCCGGCCAAAGGATAGGACCTTACACCAAGGCCACAAAGGGAGCCTCTGAGCCCACAGGGGAAGCAAGAACTACACTTTCTGCAGAGCCCTACTGGGTAGAGTTGGGGTGACGATGCTGGCTGGGAGACGCCCACCCTGTCACTGAAATCTGTCAGTGAGGGACCAGGAAGGCGAACCCCGATACTACTGGTGATCGATAACGTGTCATGCACCAACTGGGACTCATGTGGTTGTCCGGTTCACGTGTCAGGTGCGTACAACAGAAGGGAAACTTCGTACAGAAACCTGGACTGGAAAAAACAGTTTTCACGAAGTGATTCAACAGTGTTTGCTATAGAATTACAACAAGAAAAAAAAGCCTCAATAATCTCTTCATTAAATAAGCAAACACGTAAACAATCTAAGAAGAGGAGAACTAAAGATTAGCTGCCTCCTTTGGGCACAGTAGAGCCCTGGGGGTCCTGTCACCAGGTCTCCTTCCCCTGGGCACTGGGCTCCCCGACTGACAGCTGTCCCAGCCCCCAGCCCCGGGCTTGGGGCCCCACCCCCAGTGCCACATTAACCCCATCTCACAGCCAGGAAACCCACAGAATAAAGGGAGGGATGGTGCAGGGGCCGGCTCCCGCACAAGCACCACCCTGAGGACAGTGAGCTCATGGGACACACACATCTGCTCATAGAAACCAAACCGCACCCCCAGAATGGAAGTATGGAAGTGAGCAGTGTGGGCTCCTGCAGATCTCCTTGTGACAACTAGGAGACACTGGAGGGCCCACCGCTCCACGAGGGCGAGCATCGGACTAACACCACTCAGCCAGGACAGCTCCATGACCAAGTGACACTATGCTTTGCCCTACTCTCCTTTTCCTGTTTATTTGTAAGCACAGAGAAGTATCTTTTCTCAAGCTCCAAACCCCTCTTTCTTTTCCTGAGTCTGAAAAGCCTGGGGTGCCACCACCCCCCAGCCCACCTCCATGCCACGTGGCACTCCAGGTGTCTATTGGACACTCAACACATGGGACAGGCTGTCCAGACCCCCCAAGAAAAGGTGGGGACAGGGCAGGGGGAGTGTGGGATTTCACCCTGATCAAACCCCATTTCAATCCCTGAAGTGTATGTTTCTCACTTAATCCCAATTCTTCACACTTGTTTTCTGATATGATTTAACATGAAATGTGAAATATTTGTTTTGTGACACTCGGGTTTGGTCTATACAGGGATTCCACGGTGCTAATCCCCTCAGAGTGCTGCAATTTAAGACGGGAGCTGGCAAGAAGCCCTCACTCTCTGGGGGTCTGCAGGAGAAACCCACTCAGGGAGGAAGGGGGGCGCAGAGCAGGAAAGCAGCCACATCCACACTGGGCCCCCACAGGAGTCCTGTGCTCATGGGACCCTCCAAGGCCCAAAAGGAGGATGAAGTTTGCCCCGTCCTCTCCGAGAGGTATGAATTATAGCATTGCCTACGCTTTTCCATCTTTCTCTCATTTTTCTGAGAGGCAGCAGTGGTGAAGAATGCAGATTTAAGTTCTGTGTTAGGTTCAAATCTTGACTCTTGTGATACCTGGAACAAATCACTTCAAACTTTGGTCAGACTTTGCTCACCTCTCTAGAAATTGGGATGATGGCGGCCTCTACCCCCCAGGGTTTTATGACAATTAAACAAGGTCACTTGTGTAAAGCACCCAGGATGGTGACGGCAGGTAGAAAGTAATCAGTGGTGGTTACTAAAACTATTTTATTGTTATTACCATAGAGGGTTTTTATAAAGATGAAATAAGATAATGAGTAGTGTCGGGGTTGTTTTAAAATACAGAAAGCCAACTGACATTGTGCTTGTTTCACAGATAGAAAAACAAAGACAGCACAAGATCGTCTCCTATGCGTGGCAAGTCAACGTGAAGAATAAATCCCAGCTTCGTGAACCACCAGATACCAGCTGTGGGGCTGTCATCGGTACTCTAGAGGCACCCCCAAGAGAAACCCCTTAATGTGGCACAGTAGGAAGAGCAGCAGGCCAGTGAAATGTGTACTTTGTGACCCTCAGTTTAGTCTGTGCCCCACTACTGTGCTGGGCTTCTGCTGGACCGAAGCTGACCTGGGAACAGGACACTGTTGGGACCTGGGCCACGGGCTCAGCACCATTGCCTCCACCACACCGGGGCACCATCACATGCGCTGGGACACAAGGCATTGTGAAGGACACTTTCTGGCATTGTGCAAACTGTGGCCTGAAGGGAAAAATCAGAAGAGGAGTGAACCTGTCCCTACTCTTCCCAACCACCTGCTTAGGAGGCTAGAGCCCAAACTGAAGAAAAAGCAGCCCCTAGTCCAGGGAAGCAGGAACAGTGAAGGGAGTTTCACAAACAAGAGTTAATATCCCATCCTTCTGCTGTTTGTGATGCCAGCAGTGATACAGCTTCACTCGGTGACAGCAGACCTACATCCCCTCTGAGTGACAGAACTGTCCTCCTTGGAGGGCTCAGGGAGGGCGTGTTCTGGCCAGTGCCTAATGACTTGCTCTCTGGGAACAAGTGTTTCCCAACGTCCATGGTGTAAATACTTCCACTATACTCATTTCCAAATTACCAACATAATGCCATTGAATACAGGGTTTGGACAGGATATAAAAGTTACTTAGGGCCATGGCTGACAAGGGCATGGAGACAACAAAGAAAAAGGACAACACACCTAGGAGTCGAATAAACAAGAACTCAACAAAATTAACACCTGAAGACAGGGCGACTAGGAAAAAGGGAGGCCAACAAAACATATAAAATGGCAGCAGTAAGTCCTTACCTCTCAATGACAACATTGAATGTAAATGGACTAAATTCTCTAATCAAAAAACAGAGTGGCTGGGCGGTGCCTCTGTCTCAAAGGAGTAGGGCACCGGCCCATATACTGGAGGTTGTGGGTTCAAACCCAGCCCCAGCCAAAAACTGCAAAAAAACAAAAAAAAAACGGAGTGGCCACTTCAACTCCCAGGCCAGGTGCATTTTTTAGCTCCAGATCAAGAGGTGCCAGCTTCTTCCACAGGACACCACATCATCAAAGTTGGAGTCTGAGAGGCAGTGAGAAAATGGTTCCATTCCATTCTTGCAGGATCCCCATCTTCTCTTCCTATTTGTATGTCCTATAGACTTCTGGCTATAGTCCCAGAAACAGGAGAAACATCCTTACCTAGACCATGAAACCAGCTTGGTCAAGTTTATAAAGTCAAATTCCTATAATACATTCCTGCACGCATGCGCACGAGTGTATCCCCAAGCGATTCCTGCGTGCATGCGCGTGAGTGTAACTCCAAGTGGTTCTGCTTCTCTAATTGGAGATTAACACAGAATACAAGGTATACTTTTCCAAAACTGATGAAAAACATCAAAACAAAGATCTTAAAAATTATGATAGATTCAATCCCTAAGCATGATAATATAAAGAAGCAAAATAGTGACTAATTCTCACGTAAATTGGATTTAATTTTGACCAAAGTATATTACTTAAACATTAATTTTTAATTCAACTCGTTAATATGTTGTTTAGGATATTGCATCTTCATTTATAAATGAAATATGTTTGCATCTTCATTTATAAGTGAAATATGTTTGTAATTACCCCTTTATAATAATATGTTTTCACCAATTTTAATATCAGGTGTATCCAGATTAAGTAAAATGATTTTGAAGAATTTCTTCTTTTTCTATTGTCTATAAGATTTGGCATGATCTGTTTTTTGAAATTATCTTTTACTTTTACTTATAAATATTAGTTGTCTATTTTTTGAGACTTTGGGAAAAAAAAAAAGAAGTTAACTGATGACTCCATACTGAACCTCAGAGTCAAAGCATTCTATAATAGACATACTGTTATTTGACAATGTGAATGTTACTTTCTTTGCATTATTATTATTTTTTGATTAATATTTTGATGCAGCAATCATCTGATTTCTTTTCTGAGTGTATTTATCTTCGTTCTTTCTTTACAAGGTTTTTGTTTCTAGTCCTTATCTTAAACATTATCATTGTTATTAAATTTTAATCTTTTTAATTTTGTGAAAGCAAAAAATGGAAACCTAATAAACACATGTATATGTAAAAAAAGAAAAAAAGAAGAAGAAGCACATATCATAGAAAAATGCTGAAAACCAAATATAAACAGTCTATTTTAAAAGCAGAACATAAGCAAATGGTGAAGATATGGAGCAACAGGGACTCTGATGCATTACTAGTTGGAATGCAAAATGATACAGCTACTTTGGAGGACAGTATGGCAGTTTCTTATGTATCTAAACATACTCTTACCATCTGATCCAACAATCATTCTCCTTGATATTTACCCAAATGAGTTAAAAACTTATGTCCACACAAAAACTTGTAACATGAATATATAGAGGAATATTCTCATAAAAATTGCCAAAACTTGGAAGCAACCAAGATGTCCTTCAATAGGTGAATGCATAAATAAATTGTGGCACTATAAGCATCCAGATAATAGAATATTATTCAGCACTAGAAAGAAATGAGTTATCAAGCCATGAAAAGACACAGAGGAAACTTCAATATATATCACTAAGTAAAGGAAGCTAATATGAAAAGGTAAAATACTGTACAAGTCCAACTATCTGACATTGAGGAAAAGGCAAAATTATAGAGACAGTAACAAGATCAACGGTTGTCAGAGGTTAGTGGGGATGGAGGGATGAATAGGCAGAGCAAAGAAAAAGTTTTAAGGCAGTAAAACAATTCTGCATGAAAATGGTGGGCACACGTCATTATACATTTGCCAAAACATACAGAATGTACACCCCAAAGAGAATCCTTTTTTTTTTTTGAGATAGAGCCTCAAGCTGTCACCCTGGATAGAGTGCTGTGGCATCACAGCTCACAGCAACCTCCAATTCCTGGGCTCAAGCGAGTCTCTTGCCTCCGCCTCCCAAGTAGCTGGGACTACAGGCGCCCGCCACAACGCCCGGCCATGTTTTTTTTGGTTGCAGACATCATTGTTGTTTGGCAGGCCCAGGCTGGATTCGAACCCGCCAGCTCAGGTGTACGTGGCTGATGCCTTAGCCCGTTGAGCCACAGGCGCAGAGCCTAGACACCACTTTTAATGATTACTGGCAATTTCTTTGTATGTGAGTTTCATCTCTACAATTAGATTGTCAATTCCTTTAGGTAGCACTGTTTTATTTATTTATTTTGTGTAGCTGCCACAGCAATCAGAGTAACACATTGCTCACATTTAAGAAGCACAATTTTTTTTTCTGATAGAGTCACTTTGTTGCCCTGGCTAAGGTGCTATGCCTTTTGCCTAGTTCACAGCAACCTTAAACTCCTGGGCTCAAGTGATCCTCCTGCCTCAGCCTCTTGAGTAGCTGGGACTACAGGCAGGTACCACCATGCCTGGCTAATTTTTCTAATTGTTTAGTAGGAATAGGGTCTTGCTTTGCTCAGGCTGGTCTCAACTCCTGACCTCAAGTGATCCTCCCACCCCGGCCTCCCAGAGTGCTAGGATTACAGATGTGAGTCACTGAACTCAGCTAAAAAGCTCAATTTTTAAATAAAATACCTTCAAAATACAAATGACTATAACTCCTGGTTTGCCCCAACAGTCCAGTTTATACCTGCTACCCTGGCTTTGTTACAGTGTTCCTTTTTGCTTTCAAAGTGTTCCTGTCTGGACAGTAAATTATATAGTCACCTTAATCATAGTAAACAGAGCTCAGTTTGGCCTGTTCAACTGTACTCTGTCAACCATACCCATCACAACTGTCCTTGGCTAAAGATGGACCCAACAGCCATCAGGATTCATGCCAAAGCTGAGACACAAAGAGCTTTCATGCTATAACACCTCTCTGCCTCTTTCCTCCACATTCACCTTCTGCTGTCTCTCAAAATCCCTTCTCCTTCCTTCACTGCTTTCCATTCCAACAGCCTCTCCCAAGCCTGCATCTCACATCCTGTGGCTTATCAAGAGAAATGGAGGAACATATTTAGAAAAAGCCAGGGAAATGCACTGTAACATTAGTCCTATGGTCTAGCTGCTGTTCTTGGCTGAAATCCTTTTCAACTAAAGACCAACACCTCTTTGTAAACAGCAAACTAGGAAAAAGCAAACTGTTTGTGGCTAAGCATTTACCTTCAGCTTCTATGTCTGTGAATATGCATGTATTGAGAAAGCGGGGACATGTGGTAAACCAGAATACTCTGTTACCAGTGAAAAGACAGAGTAGTGACAACAAGAGATTCCCTGCAGGTTAAACGCCACTGTGAGCTCAGCATGCACAACTTCAAGTTCTGGAATCATGACTAATGTGGGGAGAAGCAGCAGCAAAACGATTCCTAAACACACCATGCATACTGAAGTACCATTGATGGGGACATACCAGAGATTAAATTTGTCCCTCTGAGACAAATGGCAGAAGTGGTGTCACTGATGAATATAAATGTACAGCTAGTGGCTCCACTGTCTATAAAGATAAGTATTTCAAGATCCTTTACTTTGAGGATTTAATAGAAAAGCTGGTTCACTGTTTGGGTGACAGCCCTTGGGAAAAAGATTCCATGAGGTAGTAGATCAAGAGGTCTTGACTCAGCACAACTGGGGCCACCCTGCATCCTGAGAAGTTGCCAGATAGGTGAAACTCCTTGGCTGGAACACTCCCTTGGCCTGAGTGTTGGACAGGACCAGCTAGGATTCCCTGAAGCAATGGACAGGCAATGCCTGTTGGACTGTACCCAGTCTGTGTTCAACAGCACCACAGTGTGGTGGTGAGAAATAAGTGCAGGACAGACCAATGAGACATCAGCAATCTCCACTAGTCAAGTGAAAGTCAAGAGCCATCTATGAACTGACCAAACCCTAGAGATTTCTGAACCATTAAGAGGAGGAATCCTAGCACTCTGGGAGGCTGAGGCAGGAGTATCACTTGAACTCAGGAGTTCAAGACCGACCTGTCTTCAAGTCTCCTGTCCAACAGGAGACTCCATCTCTACTAAAAATAGAAAAATAAGGCAGGCGTTGTAGTGGGAGCCTATACTCAGGAGGCTGAAGCAGGAGGATTGCTTGAACCCTAGAGTTTAAGGTTGCTATGAGCTAGGCTGACTCCACAGCCCTCTAGCCTAGGACAACAGAGTGAAACTCTGCCTAAACAAAGAAACAAACAAATAAATAAAAGATGAGGGGAAAGAACAAGGCAGAGATACTGGCTTGCTCTTAATGGGGTATATGGGATTTCTGAGGAATTAACTAAATACAAGAGGGATGCAACTTCACCTGCACCCAGGTTTGCCTGTAGCTCTTAATAGTTTCATATGCATCTGATAAGATGATCCGGCTGGATGAGCTTTTCCTGGTAAAAACATAGCTCAATGTGCATGCACTATCTTGTCTTATGATTTTAAAATTTATTCTCTTATAATCTCTACTATGAAACATGCAAGGTATTGACTGACTCTTACTTCTAGCAATGAATTATGCCCTGGTATCTATGACCATCATTCCAGTAAGGGTGTTGCTGATAATTTCTGGAAGGATTAACACAGTCAAAGACAATAGTAGCTCCCTCCTCAGTCTTCTATGTCTCTGTCTTCTCTTTAAGATTGTATTACTCTTCAAGAACATCTTTCTGATAAGCAAAACCATTTCATGATGGCCTTTTTTCCTCCGCTCGTTTCCTCCTTAGTTCCACGTCAATATTTACACGTCCCCACCCACTCCCAACGTTTACCTACGATGACCTCTAGATCCTGTCCTCAGCCTCTCATCAAATAACCCCATGTTTTCCATTATTCAATATCATAACATTTCCATTTCAACAGGAAAACAACTTTCCCAAGTCAAATGCTTTGCTCCTTTTAGTTGAATATTCCAGGTGTCGTGGGAAACTATGAGAATTTTGGGTGAAGCTATTTGTTCCTTTCCCCTAGTTCACTCAGTTTTCATGATCTCTCTGGAAGTTAATCCAGAGTATGTCCTGACTTCAGGGGGCTCCCGGAGCAACTGCTCAGAGAGGGCTTGCCATCACTAGTTCCCGCGACTGCTCAGAGAGGGCTTGCCATCACTAGTTCCCGCAACTTCTTTTCCCAAGGAATAAGAG
The DNA here is from genome assembly GCA_963574655.1 of Perodicticus potto. Classification (NCBI taxonomy): domain Eukaryota; kingdom Metazoa; phylum Chordata; class Mammalia; order Primates; family Lorisidae; genus Perodicticus; species Perodicticus potto. The sequence goes on from CAUYRH010085403.1 coordinate 49,812, forward strand.
AAAAGGGAAAGAGCAAGGCAAGAAGAAAATTGGCTGTTTTTGCCTTCCTATGTCTGATGAGGTATTTTGGATTCCAATACTCCAAAAGATATCATTTTTCCATGAAATGATTTTTCGCTTGCCCTTTTCCATCACCTCATATCTAGGGGGTCATCAGTTTTTAGCAATTTTATCTCAGGAAAAAAATTGATTGTGTTTCTCCTTTCTCTATCTCTATACCTAGCAAAGGGCCCAGGACACAATACAATGGAGTGAAAAAGAACATAATTTCTTCGTTGCACTAGTGCAGTCATTTTCTAACCAGTTTTCCCACACGGCTATCAGAGAAGCTATTTTCTAAAACTCACATCTCTCTATGCTATTTCCTTGCTCACAAACACCAATAACACCCCACTGTCCTCAATGTCAAGTCTGGCCCTTCCATCTGACAGTACAAATGGCTTCATGGTCTGGCCCCAGTGTGTCCTGATGTTCTCCCCACTCACTCTTGGCCTCTTGGAGCAGGCCCTGAGCTCTCCCCTCCACTTGCTGACTCCTGGTGCTGTCTCAGCCCCCCTGCTCCTGCTCATACTTCCAGGTCCCCACCAAACAAAGCCTGAACAACTGCCGCTTTGCACTGACACATTACCACTGTGCAAGCATGTTCTGTGTGTCAAATACTATCTTGAGCACTTTAGATGTCATTCTAGTAGTTCTCTGAATCCCAATAACAATGAAAGTTATGCCTTATTTCCTTCTGTGACTTGTTTACTCACTTAATGATGTCAGATCCAGGATTTAACCCCATGTGTCTGTCATCAAAGACCAGGTGCTCTTACCTGCCATGTGCACCACATCCCTCCTCCCCCCCATGTGTCTTTGACCTTAGGGACAAACCTCAGGTATCTCTCACATCTCTACCAAAGTGCAAGACGGCGGCTGTTTCCCGGTGAGAGTCCTCTCACAGGATTATAGACACCTTAACAGCAGGCCTGGGGTGTATGTATCTGGGCATCTCCAGTGTCCAGCATAGTGCTGGCATAAAGAATGTGCAAACATCTTTTCTTTGATAATTTAATTTGTTTCTATATACACATCTAGTCATAGGAACGATCTCATTCTCTACTTACATTGAGGAGCTGAGCCACATGTGGGTCTCAAAACTCTTTCCCTAGAAAGTACAAATCCAAAGGCTCAAGTGGGTAATAAGGAAGCTAATTCTCCGCTTCTATCTCCAAGCTATTTCATAAATTAATATTTTTAACTCATTTATTTATAGGAACCTGGCATTGTAATATTTGTGGCAACCATCTACAACTCAACCAGCCAAGCATACCAGCAGAAACCGCCCACATCTTCAATAACAGCATTGCTTGATCTGAAATGCTTTTTGGAAGACAGAGAAGCATTCATAAAATGAAACAGTAGTGAAGGTTGATAATGGGAACGTTTTACAACAAAGTGTCCTGCTGATTTATACAGTGCTTCCCGGCCAATAACTAAAAGAAGTTCTTACAAAGATTCTCTCTCGAAGCTTAGGCAACATGCCAGAAAGGTTGTCAGTGTCTTCAAAGACAAAGAGACTAATGGAGGGAGAAGGGGAAGGAAGGGAGGAAGAGTGGAAGGAGAAGGACGTGGTGGGGGGAGGAGGAGGAGGGGGAGGAAGGAGACAGGGACTTGCCTTTATTTTACTGATACATAGATGGGGCAACTGTAAGCAGCAAAATAAAAAAAATAGATTACATTTTTTTCTGGAAGGAGCTGTTGTCTGAATTCAAGGCGGGTCTTGAGAGTAATTCCAGGGACCTGCCTGCTCTTGGGGCTGGGAGAGCAATGTTTTCCTTCCTACTCTTATTTCAGCTCGGCCACACAAGAAAGAGTGCTGAGGGGAGAGGAATAGGGAGTCCTGCAGCTAGACACACATCCCCAAAGAAGATCAGACAAAATCACCAATTCACCAGTTACCAATTACCAATGTAAAGACCAGACTGAATTTCGAGGCACTATAGTGACTTCCACTGTGTCCAAAACTTCAGAATGAACGGCCACCCCAGTGCCTGATGTGAGCAGTGATATGTGTTGCTCAGATACTGTATAAAAACATGAGTATCATCAGTAGGGCCCATGGCAGGTGGGGGCTGGGGGAGAGACTGGTCTGATCCCTGACCGAATAATACCCAGCACTTACTGCCTTGGTATTCAGTTAAGGGCAGCCATGCCTGCACTCTGACCCTGAGGTTCCCAAGGCCACACCAGACCCTAAGGGGTTGGTGGAGTCAAGATGGTGGCCAGTGAACAAGCTGACACAAGGTTATGGCTCCAGTCCGAATCGCCTGGTTCTGACATGATTCTTCAAAGGCTCCAGACTGATACTGCACAGATTAGGCCTGCTTAGAAGATATCACATCCCATTTCTCCCAGCAGAACACCTCTGATATTGACAATTTGTCTCGCCAAGAACACATAGCCTGAATTTTCCATTCCTCCCACACTGCTTGGTGGGCCTGGCCTAGCAACGGGCTTTATTTTTACAAAACTTATCACTCTGCAGTTTTGCCTCCAGGCCAGTGGGCTCTGATGCAGCTGAAAACAAGAGCTGGGGCGGGGAGAACGGGGCAGCTGTACAGCCACCACTCAGAGCCTGCCACACAAGGAAGAAGAAGAGAACTGGCCAAAGGCCCTACTGCTAAACATTCTGGGAAGGACAGATGACAACATGAGAGGGAAGGGCTCTCCATTCATCCTGTAGTAAATGAGGACTGACATCTGGATTAGTGGTGGCTGAGGTTCCAGCCATCTGGCTTTCTCACACCGATGGAGCTACCTTCTTGCTAATTCCGATTAGCAAGAAAGACCAGTGTGCATTAGTGAAATTCCAGAACCACAGAGCATAGCACTTCTTTCAAGTCCATAGAGCAACTCAACTTTACGTTAAACTTGAACCTTTCAAATTGAGATGTGACCCTAGGTTATTGTTAAGTGTATCTCACTTGGCATGAGCAGTAGTCATTGAAATTCAAATTGTTCATAAAGTTAAGTCCTGCAAAGGTTTGCTCTCATGGATACGATAAACATCACCCTTTATACTCTTGCTTATCATATTTATTTATCCAGCTTGGCCCTTCTTCAAAGGCATCATAGAGATAAACCCAGGGCCAGGTCAGGTTAAATAACCATAAATTTCAAGTTAGCAGAGTGTAAATGGATAAAGTTTTCCCTGTTTAGTTGGAAGCACCCTGTTCTGTCCCTTCCTCCTGGGAGCTGTGAAAAGTTTGAGCAGATGTTTAGATTCAAAGGGGAGGGATGCTTTATTGCTGCTCTGTTTGTTTCCTCCAGTGGGATCCGTTTCCATTTCCTTATGGACTAGAGAGAGAAATCCAGCTTAACTGCTACCTGGGGGAGGGGAAGTCTGAGATCCTGGTTCACATGGAGCATGATTTATTAAGAAAGGAATGTGGCATACCATGAAACCACACTTAGCGCTGCCTTTTAGTTCTCAAAATTAGGTCAGCAAATTTGCTGGAGCAGTGGCTTAATCTCTGGGTGCATTAATGAGGCAGCTGATGAGCTGGAACAAGAATCCCTTTAGTCAGAGTCTATCTTTTGGATCTGTTTTACTCCCAGCGGCCTCTCCAGCTTAGAATAGAAAGCTATGTAGGTGTAGGGAACACCTATCTATGACTATGCTGCCCTGTGACATTTATTTTCCTTCAATATTTACCTTAAGATTGAACAGTATTTGTGTTGGGCATTATAATAAAAATTCCCCATGAAATCTCTTAGATGAAAGTGCATTAACCAAACCCCCCAATCCAAAAATATTTATTGACAACTTAAAAGGTGCAAAGTGCTGAGAGTGTAAAATGCAGCCCTGCCCCTTGAAACCTTATTACTCAGTTGGAAGTGACAGAGATATTTACAGATATGGCCAAGCAGGGACTTACATGTTCCCTAATAGTCAATCTTCCCTCTTCCTTTTAGTAAGAGACTCCCCTGAGCTGTGTATGTGGCTGCCCCACACACTAAGCCCCTCCACGTGGCTCAAGAGTGACCATGTGACTGAGTTCCGTCTAATCAGATGTGAGTAGAAGTGAGATGCATGACATCTGGGTCTTATCTTTCAAAGGAAGCCACTTGCTCACTTTTCCTCTTACCCTTATCCCAGGCCCTGGAATGTATATGTGGGAGTATAAGCCAAATTCCACCATCTGATGAGAACAACACAGTAGGGGATGGTGGAGGAAAAACATGGAAGGAGTTGGGCCCCAATGACCTTGGGAGCACAAATTCCTCTCCCTTAATTGTTTATCAGCTGGGATGAGAGAGCAAGAGAAAATGCTTCTGTCTTGGGTAAGCCACTGTTATTTAGTCTCTGCTAAATCAGTTGAGTTGATATCCCACCTAATACATATGCATTTCTCCGAGTAGACCAGGAGTTCCTGGATGCCTTCTCATTTCTCCAGCCATCGTCACAGAGCCTGCATATGTGATCATGTCATATGTGTGGACTGTAACACAAAGATGTATGTAATAAAAATCTCATTTTCCTCTGGTGAGATGACTTAATACTATTATAAATATCATAAAAAGATAAAAGGATTAACTAAGAAGGAAAACTCTAATGTGATGCCTGGCTTGGCTTAAGACCTTTAAAGAAAAGTAAGAGGAACATAAAATTAATCTGCTAGTTTCTAAAAGGTGGAAATATTTCAAAACAAGGGCATTTTATCAGATGAGTGAAAGGCATAGAGATAAGAATAAGAGAATAAACCTTAGCCTATTGTCAAATGTAATCATGCAAATTAGCTCTGGTCTGTAGACACTGCTATGTACACAAAGTCTACGTTTAACAAAAAATGGAAAATAGATGCTTAACAGCAGTAATGTGGAAACATCTAATATCAGCACTTCCTGCCTATGAGTTTGCTATGTACTGTTTTAGAATAGCTTTAGTACTTTTAGTGTGACCCTGGCAAATTACTTAATTCCTTTCAGCTTTTGTTTTCTTTATCCTTGCAATGGCAATTCATCCAACACATATTTATCACATGGATGCTACATATCACGCATTGTTCTAGGCATTCTACCTGAGACAAATAGAAAAACAACAATCAGAATAAGAAAATTGTATGGTACATTTAAAAAATAAGTACTATGGATAAAATTAGAATAAAAGAGATTAGGAGTATTGATGACAGCAATTTTAAATATGGTGCCCCCAATAAAGCTCCTTGAGCAAAGACTGCGGCTCAAAGTAGGGTAGTAGCAATTAAATAATCTGTGTTAACAATGGAAGTGGTAAGCTATGGTTGAAGTCTGGACATGATTTGAAGGTCAACAGAGTTTTCCAACAGGTTTCATGTGAGATAAGAAAGGAACAGAGGAATGGAGGACGACTCCAGGGCTTTTGGCTTAGCTGAAAGTGGAAATATGCAGTTGCCGACCAATGACAGGGAAGGGTACAGATAAGAATGACTTTTGTCCAGAAGATCAGGAGTCTAGTTTTTAGACTTGCTGTGTATGATGGTTCATTTTATGTGTCAACTTGATTGGGCCACAGGATGCCCATATGTTTCATCAAACATTCTGAGCGTGTTGGTGGGGAGGTTTCTGAGTAGACTGAGTAATGCAGATCGCCTCCCTAATGTGGGTGAGCTCCCTCCAATCAGCTGAAGGCCCGACTCTCTCCTGAGTGACAGAGAATTCCTCTGGCCTGATTGCCTTCAAACTGCACAAAAGGCCTTTTTCTTGCTTTCAGACTTGAACTGAACATTGGCTTTTCCTGGGTCTCAAGCCTGCTGGTCTTTGGACTGGAACTCCACCATCAGTTCTCCTGGGTTTCCAGCTTAGTGACTCATCTGCAGACATTGGGACTTGCACCCCTCAATAAACCTGGGAGCCAATTCCTTATGGTAAATCAATCTCTCTCTCTCACACACACATACACATGCACTTACCCACACGTCCTGTTGGTTCTGTTTCTTCGGAGAACCTTGACTAACACACTGTGCTCAAGATGCCTATTACACAGTCAAGTTAAGTAGCTGTTTGGAAGTGAGTCTGGAATCTGGGATTGAATTTAAGGCTGGTAATGCCTATTTGAGAATTACTGGCACAAAAATAGTCCACAAAGCCATGAGACCGGCTGGGCTCACAGGCAGAATCAATGAAAAGAGGATCAATACTGAGTCCCGGATTCCTGAAACATGTAAAGATCAGTGACCCAAGCTGCAGAGACAAAGTGGCAGCCACCAAGATAGGAGGAGCCAAGGAAGTGTGGTGCCATGAAGTGAGGGGAAAATCACATCAAGGGGGAAGGAGGGATCCCCCACCTCCGGCTGCTGAGGGGTCCCTGGCGCTGGCAAATGCCATTCCTTTCAGCAGTGCAGTGACCAGTGGTGACATTGATAGGAAAAGTATCACTGGAGAAGTAAGTGGAGCCAAAGCCCCATCAGAGGGGGTTTAGGAGTGAATGTGAGGAAGGAAGTCAGAGGTAATGAGCACAGGCCCTTTTGCTTGAAAGGGGCGCAGAAAAACAGGACAATTGGTGACAGGGAAAGCGGGGTGAAGAGAAAGCTTGTTTTGTTTTTTTTTAAATGGAAGTGCTAACAGCGTTTTAACAGTGTCATTAGCTGCCATTTATGGAGTACTTCACTGCTGCCGGCAAGTGCTTTGCATGTGATACCCCATTTAATCCTCCTAATTGTTTTGCAATGTAGATATTAATATCTCCATCTTTGGGGCAAGCAAAAGAGAAAGCTAGAAACTTTACAAAACCATAGTCAGTAAGTGGCTTTGTCAGGATTTAAGCCCAGGTTGGGATAGCATGAACACTACAGTATGTCACCCCCTCGCCCCCATGACAGCATCTGCTAATCACAGAGCCTGCCTCCTGCCGGGGACCAGGCCAGTGAAGGGACCAGGTAACCGTGAACCATCAAGATTCTCACCAATTGGCAGGAATCTCCTAACCACGCAGAGCAGTATACAGGAGGTGTGTATTTTTCTGTTGTCCTCACCTTTAGGAACGAGATATATAATACAGATATCCTGGGCATGGACCAGGATACATCACACTGCACATGAATGGAACTTATACCACACCCAAGGGGCAGAACAAATAGCAGCATGCAAATTCTATTTTCAAGTTGAGCAGGGGAATGGAAAGAAATCCTGCCTTTTCCTACCTAGCAGACTGATGTGGATTTAAGGAGCTTCATAAATATTTGCTGCTCCTGCAGTTGCTACACACGCGGTGGTGGGGGGAGCCACGTTCTGGAGATGCCACGGAAGGGCTCACCACTCTCCTTGGCAAGGAGAGCCGCTGGGGTCTCCAGCTACGGTCAAACCCTACCATGTGCACAAATCCAGACTACACCAAGAATAAACCAGGATGCAATGTTACAGATTCCTTTTGAAAAAAAGCATGATTAAAAATTTTTTTGTTGATGAATCTTTGTTCATGCTCAGAATAAGTTTTGATTATCCGGCTTAAGGACCCCTGCACTGAAGAGGAGTGGGGTGTGTGTGTGGAGGAGGGAGCAGGGATGGGAACAGGAGGCGTCTTCCAGACCCAGCGTGACTGTGTGAGATGATGGCTCTGCACATCAGTTGGCAGGGGCAGCCACAGCGAGCAGCAGGTCGTGGAGAGGAAACATAAGGAGACTCCCTGGTTTAGCAACAGGCACCCTGGAAACAGCCGTTTCAATTAGTGCCAGACTGAGTTGAAATGAAGATTAAGAGGTCATTTCAAACAATAGCCCGAGGATAATTTGCTTAGCATACAGGTCTCTGCTGCAGTAACTTCTGCTCCTTCCTCTGCAATGCGGCATTAACCTCATTTACTGTCCAGTCCTGCACTGAGAAAGGTCCCTTGCTTCTCATATAAAGAATGCCACCAAAAGTCTCATGCACATCTCTCATTCATAATGAGGACTGCATGTTCTTAGTAAAGTATCTCAAGAAGGAAAAACAAAGTATCCAATGTACTTAATACTACTATGAAATCAATATATAATCACCTACACATTCATACAATGGTAAAACATAACTATAGTCCAGATCGCAGAAGGGAAGGGGAGAGAGAAGGATGGGAAGGGGGGAGGCGGGAGGAGGGAGGGCATTTGGAGGGACCTCACCTAATGTTCATGATGCAATGGTATATTTCAAAACTATTAAGAGTATATTGTCTTACCACAACAAATAAGTAAGTGAGGCGATGGATGTGTTAATCAGTTCGATGTAAGCATTCCACACTGTATATCAAATCAGTACACTGTACCCCATAAATGCATCAATGTACACAGTTATGATTAATAAAAAAAATAAAAAGAGGAAGGAAAAAATGTACTTTTAAAAATATACATCTTTTATTTTTATTTTTTATTTTGCTTTTTTTTTTTTGCAGTTTTTGGATGGGGCCAGGTTTGAACCTGCCACCTCTGGTATATGGGGCCGGCACCCTACTCCTTGAGCCACAGGCGCCACCCAAAAAAAAATGTTCTTTATGTCCCTCCCCAACATCTCCTTATTTTCAGTTATTCTTCACTTACAGGAAAAGTTAAAGGAATAATAGCTTACAATCCTATCCCTTAAAGAACATGATTAACAATTTGGTGGATAGCCTTCCAGAGACACACGTGATACATATTTACCAGAGATTCCCTACCCAGAACTTCTAAGTTATGTGAGAAATTCTGTATGCATGTATACATATACATTTCTAAGGAAAAGTCACCGTAACTTTCATCAGCTTCCACAGAAGTTTTAAAACTGTTATGTACATACACATTATATATATAAATACATACACGTTCCTTTTAACTTACAACAATCAAGTCATAATCTATACATAGATTATGTAAGTCATTTTTTTTTCATTTTAGGAGTAAAATGTTATCATGTTATTATCACTTGGGATCTCTCCCTTTAGGTACCAGAATCCAGAGCTTAGAGACAGGTTCCACCACCTAAAAGCTCTGCAAAGTGTGGCCAGTTAGTCTGGCCACAGTCTCATCCACTAGTACTAAATTTATAAATCTATATGTACACATGTGGGTGTGTGTGTGTGTTAACATTGGCGTAACATTTTTAAAATCAGGACTTAGGATGACAATAGACTATTGAGAATACAGCTGAAGCTGCACTATGCAATAGACGGTATTAGTCATACATTTCAGGAAGAAAGCTTTGATTTCCAGAAAATCTGCTGTGTGTCCCTGTGCTCTCCAAACGGACACCAAAATAACCAGTTTTCATGCAGATACCAAACTGCTTTGGACTAGCCAGAGGCACAATCGTTGGTTCTCTCGTATTACTCCGTTATTCTCAATAGATTATTGAGAATCTAGCTGATTCTGAGAATATAGCTGAAGCTGCATTATGCAATAGATGGTATTAGCCATTAATCAGGAGTAAGTTAGCAAGCTAGTGGTTAATCTGTGGCTGTGTATGTTACAAAGGACAAGGTGTCAGCCCTACTCAGCATGATGGAGGGAACTGCCTGCGGACTGAGCTGATGTGGACCTGTCCTCTGGACCCTAACCCTCTTCTTCTAGGATAATGAGATGGTCACCATCCATACCATTCCATGGTGGGGTTTGCCTTCCCTTTATTATGGGGTTTGCTTATTCTTAACACTAAGTTCTCAGACTTTGCATCTGCAGGTGCTACGCATTCAGGGTGAGTGCAGACGTCCACTTTCCTTGCATGATGTTGGTGGCCAGACTCATTCACTAACTAGGGAATTGCCGACCCGTAGCTTTCTCTGCCCTACTTGTGGCCACTCTCCACTTCTGGTCTTTGTTCTCTGTGGCAACCCCTACCGTGACTACCACTAATAGGGCAACAACTTATGCTACGTATGTGCTAAGCAGTTCGCATAATGTACCCTTCTAATCTCACAGCAGTTCTGGAAGTTATCTCTTTTTCAGATATAGAAATTGAGGCACCATGAAAGTAAGGAACTTACACATTACACTCTTAGTAAGGGGCAGATTCAGCAGTTGAACAGCTTCATTCTAGAGCCCCAATGCCTAAAAACACTACTACACTCGGCTTTTGATTCTGTGTATAAGGTATGTGTGCAAGACTTTGGTGGAAAAGGAGAAAAACATCAATTTGGTGCTCACTGGAAGTTTCCCTTGGGCAGAGCACATTCTTTAACACCAGCAGGCTTCATTGTCGCAGGGAGCCATGCTGTGGAATATCATCTTCAAATTCCTTCAAATTTGTGGGAAGGCCAGCCAGAAAACTGATCAGAAAGGGTAAATTAATTTACCTGTGATGTCCATGTGTATGGTACGCAGAGTAACGGCCCCCAGAGATGCCCATGTCCTAATCACTGGGACCTGTGAATATGTTGCTTTTCAGAGCAGAAAGGATTTTTGTGGATCTGATTAAGTTAAGAATCTTGAGGTGGGAAGGTTAGTCTAGATTACCCTGGTGAGTCCAATGTTATTACAAAAGTCCTTACAGGAGGGCGCAGGAGCACTGGAGTCTGAGAAGGTGATGTGATGATGCAAGCAGAGATCTGAGTGATGTGGGCTGTGAGCTAAAGGAATCCAGGCAAACTCGAGAGAAGCTGGAGAAGGCTCCGTAGAGCCTCCAGAGCTACCCTGTTGACCCATTTTAGGCTTCTGGTCTCCAGAACCACAAAATAATCAATTTGATGTTCGTAGGCTCCTAAATCTGTGTTGATTCGGAAACTAATACAATGTCTACTTCTCAAGTGTCTGGTAACAATGGTGTTGAGCATTCAACTTGAAGTCCTATGCTCGATTTACCTAAATCCTTAATATTTCCTAGTATTTTAAATAGACCATTAGCGATGTCCTGATTTATGTATTCTCCCTCTTCGTAAAGAAAATGTATTATACTATACTACCTAGGAGCTTGTACATGAATACAGTCTGGTTATTTCCAAACCCAACAGTGGAAGATCCTTTTCCTTTCCCTTAGAAAATAGCCTAAGCACACTATCCTTAAATTGGTACACATTCATTCATTGACCCACAGCTTAAAAAGCTAAAAAAGGCAGGCATGATTAGAAATGAGTGCAGATTCTCTCTCTTTTTTTTGCTCAGATACCTGTGAACATTTTCAACATCCACCTACAATAGCATCTTTCCTCCACTCAATTGTTTGAAGGTTAAAGAGGTTTCCCAGTTTTGATTCTAATAAATCACTTGAAGAAAAGTGTGTCCCTGTTTGTTTACATATATAAATTTAGAAGCACTGTGAAATCTCAAACAAAATTAGCCCAGGAGTGGGAGGGGAATCAGATAACCTAATTAACAAAGACTGAGCCACTTACATTCACAGGATTCTGCATAATACTGGCCAGCGGAGCTGAGGGAAAGCAGACAGGCACTGATGGGAGAGCCAGCAGCCCAGGGATAAAACTCAGACTAACAGGAGCAAGGATCATTAACAGATTGATGAGGCTTTTGTTGTTCTTGGCATTGAGTTGAAGGGAAGATGAGTTCTGTAGCTCTGGAAGGTTCCTAACATTGTCATTATTATTTGAGTAAGCCAGGAAACATCAGATCCCAGAAACACAGCCTTTGTGGACATATATTTCAGGAAGAAAGCTTTGATTTCCAGAAAATCTGCTGTGTGCCCCTGTGCTCTCCAACTGGACACCAAAATAACCAACGTATTCATGCAGACACCAAACTGCTGTGGACTAGCCAGAGGCACATTAGTTGGTTCTCTCGTATTACTATGTATTTAATTCTAAAATTCTAGACTTCCAAACAGCTGAATATGCCTGGCATACTAGGCTAACCCTTTGAAGAAATCTTAGCTGCAGGTGACATTATAATTACCAGCCAAAATTATTATAAGTTTCATTTTTTCCTGGAGTTTTTGCCACTATCTAAGGTCTCCTTTTAAATAGGCTCTTTCTTCCTCTCTGATGGTAGGACTTTACACTGAACCAATGATTTAAAATGACAGATTCTCTACACAAACTCCTTGTTGGCTTCCTGCAGTGAAGAAGTAGGCTGGCAAGTAGTTGCTATTTCTTTACCAGGAAAAAATAAAGTCAGAGCAAGTGGCTTGCCTGTGTGTGCCAGCTGTCCTCTGTGATGAGCAGTACTCTTGACACACTTGGCAAGCAGCATGGCCTTCCAAGTCTCCTCTCTCAAGGCACTGGGCACAGACAGCCACAGTCCAGGTTCCCAGAAGTCATGATTTCAAATAATTTTGGTTTTAACGCAACCATTGTTTAAAACTAAAAGTGTGGTTTAATTGTTATGCTGGCTGAAAACTGTTTACATAAATACATTTTTCAAAAAACAGATAAAATCTTTACACCAGAGTATTCTTCAGGGTTAAGAAAATATGGTTATTGTGTTTTTATACATTGTTATGTGTGATAATAAAGTTTAAATTTAACCTCCCCAACTCAAACACAGCTTGCAATGCAGAGTTCAGACCAATTTTTCCTCTCCTCATCATTGCAGCTGCGGGTCTGATCTAAGTTCAGTTCCTTCCAATCAAAGTTGCTTGAGTCTTTTTCTATGTACCCTCCTCCAAAAAATAAAAATAAAACATGTACCCCTGTAGGCTAGGTGCAGCTGGATGAAACTCACAAGTAAGAACAGGGAATGGCTTCCACAGGAGGCAGCGCTCTGCTTAGGGCCATGTCTGATGAGAACCTCTGCTGAGCTTTGGCAGAAACCAGTAAAGCAACCTGGTACCTCCAGATCAGCAAGTTCAGGTTAAACCTACGGTGGACAAAAATGCCCCCCAAATACATCGTTCCTAGAAGGCAGTAGCAGGAAGCATAGAAGGAAAGCTTTACTTACCTGGGAAACATCTTAAAATAAACATTACCCACTATGAAACAGTCAAGGAAAATAGCCCATTCTTGTTCCATGTTTTTTTCCTCCATTAAATCTGCAAAACCTGTGATTATAAAACATGCTTGGAGTAGCCTTTACTGCCACGTGCCTGGTTTTCCACAGAGATTCAGACTCCATACTAAAGGGCCTCCAGAACATCAATAGATATATCTAATTCCTAGGGAAGTTATTAGGAGGATATTTTATATTTGTGAAGATTTTAATTTTGGCAAACTATTTCCATGACTGTTCTGAAATGAGAAGGGCAAAGTTATTGTGTGGTCATTTTGGACAGGTGAAAAAACAGACTCTCCACGTTAGGACATTTCATCTGATTCTAGGTCACCTGATTCTCAGTTTCACGCAAACTAATCTCGAAAACATTACCCCCAACGAGTATGGGTCAGTTACATACTTAGCCATGGATACACACAGGTGCTAGCTCTGGCAGCAATGGAGTTTGGCATGAACTAGGCCAACCCATTCATTCAATAAGTAATTATCTCACAAATCCGCACCATGTGAACTGAAACTGCCGGAGAGAATATGAAGAAAGTAGACCTGGCCCTGACCTTCAGATGGCTTACGGCTTCATATTATGCATCTACCTCAGCATTAGGGACCTGGGAATGAGGCCATGTCCCACAGAGGGTTCCACATATCCCTGAGAGGGGAGGAAGAGGCCTAAATGCAGAGGCTTCGAGTTGAGATAGCGAAAGCTACAGAAGTCAGGGATTTTAATCCCCGAAAGGAAGGGTTCCATGGTCCAATTAGTTTGTCAAAGACATCCTACGATATTCTGCTCTTAGAGATTTGCAAGCACATTAAAAGCACTGAAAAGTCCTCCAATCAAGAAACATGCTAAATTTCATTCATTTAGCAAGTATGTTTAACCATGAAACAGCTTACAGGACGAGCCTTCTGTGGGCCCATTCTGGGAAATGCTGACAGCTCAGAGTCAGAGAACACTGTTTTAGAAATCCCATTTTCCTAGCAGCACACACACCTGCTGAGATTCTCACTTTGGGGAGCTCCTTGGCTTAAGCAACTCTCAAAGGAGGCAGAGAACAAGAAACCCGACGTCTTCTCTGGCACACTATTCCTGAAGCACTTCCCTCGGCCCTGGGCACCTTCCCTGTTTCTGGGTCATGGATTTTCTAGTGACTTAGCCTCCTCACCTCGGGCTTTGGTTGCTCTCTGTGTTCTTTAATCCAAGTCTGGTCACAATCCCACCTATTTTCATTCTTTGGTCCAAGGACATGACTCTCCCTGGGGCCCACAAGCTCTACCCTACCATTCTGAGGCCAAAGAGCTCCCTTGAAAAGTGTTTTCCATAAAATCTCTTGCTTCTGAGTCAAGCTATGTGTCATCAGCTTAAATCTAACCTTTTATTTCCTTGTGAGAATTAGTTACCTTGAAGGAGAGGGTCTTACTGGTCCAGCTCCATTTTAGTAAAGACAATTAATGGCGATCCAGTGACTCAGGAAAGGAGTGGGCTCTAGTGTGTCATATCATATCATATATTATCTCATTTCATTGTCTCTCAAAAAGTTATGAAGTGGCTGCAACTTTTATGTCTGTTTTCCAAATTAGGAAACAAATCATGTAAGAGGTAGTAACTTGCCCAAAGTCACAGAAATTAAGTGATGGAGCCAGGATTTGCCACTAGGCAGTCTGATTTCAAAGTGTTGCTCTGGGTCAGTAAGTTTCCCTTGATTTTCTCTCCCCACACTAAGATCCATCAACTCATCTTCAGGAAGCCCTGCCAGGGAGCACAGCCCTCCTGTGTGGTCATGATCTGGGGTGGCCTAGGGTTCCCAACTGTACCCCTTCTTCACCAGTCTGGTCAGCACACAACACAACAGGCTTGTTCTTCTCTCCCTTTCCTCTGCCATAGGAATCAAGTTCTACCGTAGTTAAACTGGTAAATAAGCCCCCCACTCCACCACCCCCCATGATAATGTTCCCAGTCTGGTAACACCCTGCTATAAGCCAGGGCTAAATGTGTATGTCTCCAGAAGGCTCCATATGCTGGGGTTCTCACGGCAGGATAGTGGAAACCTGTGGAGGAGACTGTGGGCTCAGATTTGGAACTTCGCCTGGATCAGCATCCTCCAGCCTCCCTGCACGAGAGCATCACACAGGAAACTGTTTTGTTGTTGTTTAATTCAAAAGACCCATGCTCAGACCCCTAGACCAAATAAATTAGAATCCCAGGGAGTGAGACCCTGGAAATGGCATTTTATTCCAGCTCTCTAGGTGATTCTCATGTGAGACTCAAGTTGAATTTTCTTTTCCTTAACATAGGAGTGATTATAGAAATGAAAACACATTTCCTAAATTTTGGAAATTTTAGCCTGATGGAAAAAAATGTGCTTATTCAAAGGAAGGAAGAAGTTTAAGAATCATGGACATGACTCTGACTGTCATGTGCTTTGGGGCCAGGATCAACTTCATTACAATTTGGTTTTCTCATCCAGTAACGAGGAATGAACATGAACTTAGCTCAAAGGTAGATAATTAAACATGACTGATTCGAAAGGTCATGGAACACCACTTAAGCAAAGTTAAAATGCTGCTCTGACAAGGAAGAGGGATTTGGACACTTGCCTTTCAAAGACTGCCAAGACATCCCCAAGAATTACAAATAGGAAGGTAGAATGGAATTCAATGAATCATGCAGCGTAAGACACACTAATTACCTGTAGATGGCTGCTCCTCTCTCTCACTAATATTTTTCCTCTGGATAGCAATTTGGAAATATGAATCAAAAGAAAAGTATGCAACATCCTGAAATTTCTTTGACACACCTTAACAAAGCCAATGCTATCTTGTTGACCATGGTTTCCTGGAAATAGGTGTGCTCCCATTTAAAGAAGGTGGGGACCTACAATAAAAGTAGTAATTATACAAAGTATTCTTCCATTTTACAAAACTGTCTTGAAATAGGAACTTCCCTTGTGCATAGCTCATTAATTTATTACCTTAAGGACAGAAAAAAAAATCCAAAATGAAGATGTAACTCTGAAATGATCACGTTAACTGGTGATTTTAGAAATGTGATTTTAATTTTTGAAATTTACAGTAACTTATGTGTTGTTTGAAGGGAGGTTTACTCTCATGAAGCAAGAAAAAGCTGTAAAAGAAAGAGGCATATTTAGGTTACTAGACATAACTTTCAGTCCCTACCAGTTATATTGTCATTTCATAAGTGATGGAGCACATGGGCAATGAATCAGGTTGGAGGTACTCAGCCCCAGGGATATGAGGAAGATAGCTGTGGACATGAGCTGGGCTGTCCTTCCTACACTCCAAGTGGCCACCACCTAGGTCAGGCTCATTCGAATAAGAACCACCGGGCATGATTCCTTGCACTCAGCTGAGTGCTACGCTAGGCTTTCTAAGGAAGACACATAAATAGGGCATGTTCTCTGCCCTTTATGCTTGTCAATTTAAGGCACCCAGATATTCAAGTTTGACACCCTCAAAATCTTGGCCAACTCTACTCAGGGAATCTGTGCCAGTTCTGTTGGGAGCTTTGCAAATTAGCCCCATCCTTAGGTTGCTCCTTATAAGTAGGGAATTTGCTCAGTGTTGTTTTCCAGTTTTGGTAGCCATCAGGGCAGACACTTTCTTCCTGGCATCAGATTTCTTTTGTAACCAATGACACAGATCCATAATAGGAGTTTTTAAGATGCTAAGTGGTCCATCAGGTTGAGGTGGGTGGTCCAGCTCCTCACTTCACAACTTACTGTCCCTATGGGCAAGAATTGCCCTCGAGGGCTAAAGCAATGCCTATATCCTGCGTTATTTATTAAAGGCAAGAGCACAGAACCCGGCTCCTCCAGTTGTGTTATGTGCTGACTAGCCACATGCCTGGATAAAACTCCCAGTGCTTGGGAATCCGTCCTCAGCAAGAGTTCCTTAAAGTGAAGGATCAGGAGGTGCAGGCAGCTCTCGGGGGTTAGTGGATGTGATTTAAAAACCACCTAAAATGTTTTATAGAGACAGATCCCAGTTCTGAATCCAGCCTCAGGAATCACGCCACTGTGATTCTGACTCCGGGGGCTGGAGGGCCCTGTGGTTAGACGTTGTATTTCTCTTTTCTGGCTCCTGGGAAGACTCTAGCCAAGGGCTCTGGAGTGACAGTTTGGGCTGGTGCTTCTCTGTACTGGTCCAGCAGCTCAGCTCTAGCAGGGACCTTGAGTAAGGTGAGAACAACAGCCTCTCTGCCTCTCTGCCTGTGTCACTTTCACACAGTCATTTCTCTCCTGGTGCTTGTAGCCCTGACTACTGCAAAGGCTATGGAGAATGTGTCCCTTTATGCCAAGTTGCTTTGTACCATTGGCATTGCCAGATCTCATTTTCCTATTAGGATAACTTAGCTCCTGAGGCACATGCCCGGGAATATCCTGTTTTATACCATCAGATCTCTAATATCAGCAGCTTCATTCCTGAAACAAACCCAGTTTAATGCTGAGAGGTTGAGGATGTATGGCTGTGCCCTTGGAGTCAAGGTCTCTGCCTCAGCAGGTGGGGAGTGAGACCCTGGGAATGGCATAGCCTCCAACAATCCCATGTAATAGACAAACAACAGGACCCTACTGAGATGTCCTTAGTGACATTCTAAATCCTGGAATGAATTATATCCAGATGAGAGATGGATGATGTGTACAGTACAGAGCTGGGCTGACAATGGCTAAAACAGAAAGAGTGGATGGCTGTGATCCAAAGCAGATCCCTGTACTTCCCTGGGACAGTTTCAGCAAATGTGCTCCTTACCTCCACTTTCAAGAAAGGCAAACACAACCTCTCCTTTAAGATTCAATTCATTCTTTCACTCACTTGATAAATATTCACTGAGCATCTGCTTTGTAGAGAATAACACACCTTAAAATCAAAGTAATAATTTTAATTAGCCAGGAATTGAGTTTCTCCTGATAACTATTAGGTTTTTTAGAGGGGAGCTTGTTTTTTTATTAAGTAAGCAAAAAATAGAAGGCAAGGCACTTAGACCTCTGGGGGAGGCTTTTAGGGGGCAAATAGAATCAGAGGCTTTTGAGCAAGGACGTTCTGTGTAAGCAATCACATGCACAGCAGAGCTCTCTAACTGAAGGGTTCATGCTTTGTCAATTTCTAGCAGGCAACAGGACCCCCAGGACAGCTTGAAAGCTCCTTTCTAGGCTGTCTGTGGTTTTGTAATGTTCTTGTGAAGTGAGGGCTCAGTGCAATTAACGCTACTTAATACAAGTGTAAGTAGATCCTTTAATGCAGATTTGCAAAGGACACTGGTGTAGGTTTTAAATCATGATTATATAGAACCATGAAGGAGCTTTTACTGATACCTGTCGAATTGAGGCCCCAGCATTTCTACTACAATGGAGCAGCTCTAATTAGACCTGTGCGCACTGAACTGGCAAAGATGAGAAGAACCCTGTAATGAGACTGCCCCAAAGCACAAAGAACATGACAAAGATTAAGGTTTTACTTGGATGAACTAACAATCAACAGCCCTCTGAAAAGAACTTCTGCCAGCACCCCTCCAAAACACCATCTCCAGCTTGTCCCTGAGTCTCCATCCATACTGCTCTTTCTGCCTGAAACACCCTTTCCCCAAACTTCTCATGACTAATAAGAAGATCAGTGGCCTCATTTTCAGCAAAGAAAGATAACACACCTGTTTCCAAGGTCAACATCAAGCCGGTCCATTCCTTTTTTCATTCATTCACTTGCTCGGTTATTCAGTCTGTATTGGGCACTTAACACCAGCCTCTATGGAGTGCACCGAGGACACAGACATGCAATAAAGCACTGTGTTTACCTTTGGGGAGCTCGGAGTTTAATGAAGGAGACAAAGAGGAAATTGTAGAATGTGTGCTCAGTGATCTAATTGGGGTTTCGATTATACAGGAGTACTGGGGAAGTTAGGAGCGGGGCCTGAGTCTTAAAGAATAAGACAACACCTGGTCAAGGCAGATATTATGTATCTGAAGATGGGATTAACTCATGGGACTCATCCTCTTTCACTTTGCACTTTTTGTATAAATGACCCATATTGCTCACATGGCTGATCAGGGTTGGGAGTGCTGTCTGTGGCCATGAAAGAAAGACAAATAGCCCCATGGGGAGTAAGATACTGTGCCATGGCCTCACGGCAATCATGCACCAGCATGCTGGGACAACCAGTCTGAATGATGGTATAATCTCACTTCAAGATGGTGAATGAAGCAAGAGAGTTTACTTATCCTTCCTCCAAAGATTATACCTACATGGCAGAAAATAGGTATGAAAAAGAATAACTCATAAAGCAGAGATCGAAATCAGGAAAGGTTACCATCCATAGATAGAAATTTCAAAGAACTTCTGGAGAACAGCAAACAGATAGGGTTGGATTGAGCCAGTAAGACCCACAACGTAAAATAGATTTCAGAAAGGGCTGATAAAAGAGATGAGAGCTGCTCTTCTCAACCGAACCCAGAAGAATTCAGGTCTGGAATCATAGGGTGAGGGAGCAATTGAGGTAATTAGTAAAAGGACTCTAGAATTCTGTTTTGCATTTCTCACTAACATACTACAAATTCAGCACAGAAAACCAGGACGCAAAAGTAACTCACCCCTAAAAATATGGCCTTCCTGATTTTGGCAGTTTGGGTAGTCATAAGCTTGCCTGTGTGTTTCTCACCCTCACATGTGTCTCCTGGGAGTCTGTCAGTCCTTCCATTCATGAGGGGAGGCCTGGTAGAGAACCATTCCTACATAACTGCCAAGGAAATCCCACCAGTTACCTCTGCCAGGCAACCAGCCCTTCATTTATTAATATGAGTGGGCCAGTCAAAAGTCATCAGTTACTGAAGGAAAACCCAGGGCAAAAGAGAGGAGGATCCAGAACAGCAGAACAACTGATACTAAAGGAAATAGAGTTTGAAACAGGACAAAGAAGATAACGTCTTTTTCAAAAGTACTATTTTCAAGGACATTTGAGAGCATGTTGCATCCATAAATGTAAGGATTAAAAATGGTTTTAAGAAGATGCTCTGTAGAAAGGTTAAATAATTGAAATGAAATGACGATTCAGAAGGCAAAATTGGGGATATCCTCTGAATGCACATACAAGAGAAGAAAGAAAATATGAGAGAATTGTTAAGACCATAGAGGAGAGATCCAAGTGCTCTAATAAATCCTAGAGCCAACAGATCTAATACCCTTTCCATAATAATAGTTATCACAGGAGAAAAAATAGAGAAGATGAGGATTTCAAATAAATAATAGAAGAATATTTCCCTGAGCTGAACAAACGGATTTGAAAAGCTTGAAGAGGAATAATGAACAAAGATATACTTGAATACTTTGTAGTAAAATTTGTGATCTTTAAGCATAACAAGGAAATCCTTAAAACTCACAGGGGATGGCAGGTGGGGAAAGCGACCTATACAACAATCAAGATCAAAATGGCAGCAGACTTCATATCTGCTTGTCAGGTTGCCGGAAGACCATGGAACAAGCTCCATAAAATGGTGACAGAAAGTAATTTTGAATCTATCTTTTCATTATGAGGGCAAAGTAAAGATCTACAGAGACATCACCGTTCTTCTGTCATTTTTTTCTTTTTTTTGAGACAGAGCCTTAAGCTGTTGCCCTGGGTAGAGTGCCGTGGCATCACAGCTCTCAGCAACCTCCAACTCTTGGGCTCCAGCGATTCTCATGCCTCCACCTCCAGTAGCTGGGACTACAGGTGCCCACCACAACGCTCGGCTATTTTTTGGTTGCAGCCGTCATTGTTGTTTAGCAGGCCTGGGATGGATTCGAACCTGCCAGCTCAGGTGTATGTGGCTGGCTCCTTAGCCACTTGAGCCACAGGTGCCGAGCCTCTTCTGTCATTTTGAAGAAAGCAACTTAAAAACATACTCTAGCAAAATTGAAAATGAATCCAAGAAAGGGGTAGACCTGAAGGCAGTGGAAATAACCCAGTTATGATGGAAAGAAATCCTAGTGGAACTGCTCCAAATCAGAGCAGTAGAACAGAGGGCTTGGTGAAGAATATCTTCAACAACAAAGATGTTATCAAAACCAATGTGAATAATTAATCCTCATCAAGTAAACTACGATGTATGTGCTGAAGATCAAAGTTTCTTCAGGTCAACCATATAATTAGAAACTCTAGAAAAATAAATATACATAAAGAGCAATCATGGTCTAAATAGGAAGCACACGAAAATATAGTCTGTATTTAAACAATTAATGTCTGAAGCAAACGAACTTAAACCTCTCTAGTTGAGGAGACAGTGAGTAGTGAGTTCCTCTCTATATTCTTGTGAGTTCCAGCCCAGTGGGGAGAAGAATTCTTCCCTATTGTATGGTTTATTTTCCTTTCTAAAAGAGATTTATGGCTTCATGGGCCATGGTTCCATATAGAATATTTTTTTTTACATAATTTTCTCCAGGAGAGCAATTCTAAAGGTGGGATTAGATTCTGAACTCTTTAAAAACTGATTTTTTTTTCATTGAAGGGCATTTTTGTTTGATTTTCTGTGGTCTATACTAGTCTTCATAGGATAAGTTTACAAACTAAAAATATAAGCCTATACTCCTTAAAAAGCAATTAGTTTTTCTTTAAAAAAAGGTTAATCCCCAATCTCAATGTTTAATTGATTTTTAATTTTTAATTAGAAAGTTAATTTAGTTAGAAAAACCAATAATTCCTGCTTTTAAAAAAAGTTATCTGAAATTTAAATCCTCAGTTTCATTTCAGAGTTATTTTTTTCTTCTGTTGACATAAAGAAAAATTAAATATAATGCTTCTTAGTTTAACAATATTAGTAGTGGTTACCTGTAAGCAGTAGAATATTAAGAATGATGGTTCTTTTCTTATTTTTAATTATTTTTTAGAGACAGCGTCTCTATCTCTCAGGCTGGAGTGTAGTGGTATGAACATAGCTCATTGTAACCTCAAACTCCTAGGACTAAGCTAAGTTTGTAATTTTTTTGTAGAGACAGAGTCTCACTGTTTCCCAAGCTAGCCTTGAACTACTGACCTCAAGTGATCCACCTGCCTCAGCCTTCCAAACCCAAGGTGAGTCACTGTGTCCAGGCTCTTTTCTTCTCTACATTCTTCTGTATTTTCCAAATGTTCTACCATAAATGTTGATTCTATACTTAAGTTACTTAAAATGAATATTAATAGAAGACTAACATAAAACTATCTGAGTATATTACTAGAAAATCTCCCGGGTTCAGTGGCTTTCTTTTTGAAAAGCGGTATGGTGAGCTTAGTGATTATATAAATATTGCACTGAATATGGTTTAAGTAGGTGATTTGGAACACGTGTTTCAGCCCACCATCTCCTTTGTCTTCATGACATCAAGAACACACTCCTACTGTTAGATATGTCTGAAATATCTACCATGGAACTCTGTGTAAATTTTGCCCACTTGTGTAAGCCTGGGAAATCTAAGGACTTTTAAGAGGGTTTTAATTAATTGAAGAGCTTATGCAACAGCAAGAGAAATGGTAGGTTTATTTTAAACTCCCTAAAAATGTCCCTGTTTTGAAAAAGTAGAATGGTGGTTGCCAGGACCTGGGAGGGGAAGGGGGACTGGAGAGTTACTGTATTTTGCCATGTATAATGCATGCTTTTTTGCCCAAATTTGTGAGAGGAAAAAAAGGATGCACTTTATTGGTAGTACTAATTCTGTATCTATATACATGTTTTTAATTCTTTTATTTATGCTTATGTGTTAAAAGAGTAACTCTAGAAAGCAATAATGATATTCATATGCAAAATAATACCCTGGAACATGGTAATCGGTTTTGTTGAACTTATGACAAAGTTACAATAAAAGCATTTTTGGCCAACAGAGAGTGACATATTTTTCTTTGTACACTTTAGGCGGGAGCTAGCAATCTAGCTGGTATTTTTACAAAAATTGTTGGAAAATTCCTTGGAAAATGTTGAAATGGTTTTCATACACTGTAAGCTTTAAGCTTTGAATTTGGATTAAAAAATGTAAACGAAAGATTTTTTTTTTCTTGATAGTTTGGGCCCCCAAGGTGGGGGGCACATTTTACACAGGAGCACATTATATATAGCAAAATACGGTAGAGTAATGGGCTAAGTTAGGGAAGATGAGAAAGTACTGGAGATGGATGGGGATGATGGTTGCACAACAATCAGAGGTACTTAATGGACTGAATTAAGTAAATGCTTAAAATTGGCATTAAGTAAAATGCGTAAAATGCTTAACATGGTAAATTTTATGTGCATATCTTACCACAATAGAAAAGTTACCGCGAATCTTCAATCTAGGCAGGATAGAATGTGATTCAGCAAGATCTTTTCTGTTTTGCGCTATCTCAAAATCAGTATCTTTTAGTCGATCTATAGCATAACTAAGTTTTGTGCCTTTTGTGACTTTAACAAAGTAACCCTGCTGAGGGGCAATGCTGATGGAGCGATTAATGGACTTCTGGCCAGTTCTTGGCATTAAGCCACAGGTCATTTTGAGGGTTGAAGGAGAAAGAGAGTTCTTTTTCTGAATATCAATGGACTGACCTTTTAGAATCGGAAGCTGACTGACATTTTTGCAGGTGGGCACAGGAAATTTAATGACAGTTTCTTTTACAAAGTGGAATTTGGGCCAGAGGTTGCATATTTCTTAGCTTCTATTTTGTGAAGCATCTTCTGGCTATACCAGAAAAGAAATTTCATGAAAACTGTAACTTCCGCTTAAGTTCTTGTTCACACTCTATATAAAGAAGAAAAGCACCAAAAGAGAGAAAGTTTTACTTTTACCACTCCTGGTGTTTGGGCTTACAAGGGAGCTCAGGGCTCACCCAGGTTCTTTGGCCACTCTCTCCTGAATAGTCAGGAGGGAAAGACAGGTTACCTGGTACAGGACACAGAACCTGATTTCCAAAAGGTCAAGATTGCCAGCAGCAATGGCAGTGAGATCCTGTAAGCAGACAGTGTGCCTTTCACTCACCAGCACAGAGAGCGGTAACTCTCTGTCCTCAATTGATTTAAAAAATTTAGGTGATTGGAATGTTAAGAAATATATATCTGCTTTAATTTCCTGCAGGTGATGGACCTTACAGACAGTAACAATTTGCAGTAAGGTTACCTTGAATATCAATGTATAACCTTATACTTCACTAGAATGATTGACTAACAGTGTTTTTGTTGGCTACACAGGGATTTGTTTGTTATCATTCTTCATATATTAGTTTTTTTGCATGTATAATTTACAATATTTTTCCTAAGAATGGCATGTTCCAGTTAAGAACATTTTGACACTATGTAGTTGTCAAACACATATATTGATGACCAGAATGCAAAGACTTCCGACATACTGACATGTGCTCACAACTTACCACTAAAACATTACTGAACATAATTGAGTCTCTCCCTGGTGACTTGATTCAAAGATATTTTTAAGAATAATGTTGCAATGTCTCAGAGGTTTAATTATGGATATCAATTATAATTATATAATCATTACAGTATAGTTTTACAGAAAATGCTATGAAGGCCTTAATTATTAAGTTGATTTGGGTTTTCTAGGAATATGACTTTGCTGAATAACAGATAATATGTTTAAACTATCAGGCTACATAGATATGCCTATAGGTATAACTTGGCTAAAGTTAAAAGAGCAACTCACACAGTGTGGAGGGCAAAAAGAGAATTCACATTTTTTTTTAATTTGAAAAGCTGAAACATTTCTGTGAGAAAAATGGAGAAAAGCGGAACATCTAGCTCAGCACATAGTCAGGCTTTTAACATGGCCAGCCAAAAGAAGCAGGGTCATTAAAATATTCTTACACTGAATAGGTGTGGAGACTTACTTGTAATCCTAGTACTTTGGGAGGCCAAGGCAGGAGGCTCACTGGAGGGCAGGAGTTCAAGACCAGCCTGGGCAATATAGTGAGACCCCATCTCTAAAAAACAAAAATTAGCTGGGCATGGTGACACATTCCTTTGAAGTCCCAGCAACTCAGGAGGCTGAGGCAGGAGGATCACTTGAGGCAGGAAGTTCAAGGTTTCAGTTGGCTATGACTAAGCCTCTGCACTTAGCCTGGGCAACAGAGCAAGATTTTGTCTCTTAAAAAAATTCATACTTTGTTTAACACATACACCACTTTCCTGCTCCTGGTCTTTCACTAGCTTCCTGCTATCTATCAGATCAAATCCAGCTTAAATGATAAATTGTAGGTCCTCCACGGACCCACCTTAGAAAGTATACATTTTTCTTCTTCCCAGCCTTGTTCTCTATTCCAGGTGTCCTATATCGGTTACTAGAATGTTCTCATGATGCTTCCCACTGGATTACATTTTCACTTCTATTGGTCACGTCAAATGTTCTCTACCTTGTAAGGGGCAACTCAAAGCTCACTTCCTCTCCAAGGTCATTCCAATGCCACATATCCTCTAGAGTTAATCTATTCATTAGTCACCTAACAGAGATTCATGTGTAGGCGCTATGTGTCCAGGATGACACTAGGTGCTGTGAGAGGTTATAACCAAGATGCAAGATGTAGCTTTGGGCATTGTCCAGCCTCGCTAACTAGACTGTACCTTTTCAGAGACTGGCTGGTTCTATATTACTCCTTAGCTGGAGCATCTTGGAAAATGTGGGACATGTTCTGGTTAAAGGTCTGGGCAATTGGAGTAAGCAAATGAGGGACAACTGGAAGAACCTGACCAGGCCTAGAATATGAAAGGAATGTTTCCGCAGGTGCTCAACTCCAGGGTCCACTGTCTTGCGTTAACAAGTGTTGGATGAATAGATGAACTAGCACTTTCTTAAGGGAAGACTCCCACAATGGGCAAAGTTTAAATGAGCAGAGGGCTGGGGTACTGATTTCTCTGCAGCAAAGAGACAGATGCCTCTGAGTAAAGACACAAGAACCACATTTCTGAGGATTCCAAAGCTGGGTTTGACCAACCCATGAAGCTACAAACCAGTGAGACAGCTTTCACTTGGTCAGCTTTATAAAAAGGAATAAGATTTGCTGTTGAATGAACTGAATTTTACCTGGCCCAGGGGAATTCCCTAACTTTATTATAAACCATTAGAACAGAAATGGCGTACAAGCATTGGGAATGGGCCAAAAGTGTCCAGAAGACATCAGGGTCTAACAACAGAAAAGTAGATAGGAGATGAGACAGAGCAGGTGCAAGAGAGGGACACAAAGGTGGAGAAGGACTAGGCAATGATGGAGGGGAAAAGGACAAGTGCCACCATCCACACCGGGCTCTCCCACAGGAGGGTCCCAGGCAGCAGCAGGCAATGTGCAAGACTTGCTGGGGCGTACAGTCCAGCCTCAGTGCTGCTCAAATCTTCTCCAAGAACCAGCAACAGCATCAAGATGTAGGACACTGCTCCAGATTTACAAGCAGGATATGTTTCTAAAGCTCATTCATAATTTGATCGAGAACAGAAATATGTTTTCTTTCAGGAATTATTTTAGGTTAGGTACACTACTTATGCCACATCACAAAAGGCTATTTAATCTATACGTACCTAAAGTCCAGACTTCTATACAGGTATTCGCTGATTTCCAATTACCCCATATGTTCCAGTTACTCTGATTGCCTAAGAAATTATCTCAAAACTTACAGGCTTAAAACAACAATTTGTCTTTTGTTCATGAGTCTACAACTTGGAGCAGGGCTCAACGATAGGGATGGCTTATCTCTAGTCTGCTTGGCTTCTGGATAGGGAAGAATGACCCTGTGACTGGGGTCTGGGACAACCTGAATGAAGTGTGGCTCATTTACACATCAAGTAGCTGATGCTGGATGCCTGCTGAGACCTGAGCTAGAGGTGGAGGGTGAGCTTTAGGAACACATCCTGCTTGTAAATTGGGAACAACCTCCTACATCTTCCTATTGTATGACATTTGCCCTTGGAATCTCACCACTACGTTTCAGGAAGCCCAGACCATATAGACAGACTTCGTGTAGGTGTTTAGTCATCTACACAGGGGCTGGGTTCTAAGGCAGATGTCTTCCACAATAGAAAGAGTAGCCTGAGAGAAAAAGAAACTGTATCCTTTTTATGATCTGTCATTGGAAGCCACCTAGTAGTATTTCCACTGTATTCTATCAGTTTAAACAAGTACAAGCCCATTTACATTCAATGGGTGGGGTAACAGATGCCACCTCTTAATGGATGGGGGCAAAAGTCTAGAACAGCAGGTGGGAGGGGATACAGTTGTATGGCCATTTTTGGAGAGTGCCATCTGGCACAGCACATAACATGACTTCTAGGGAAAATACCACACAGTAAATCCTCACTTAACAATGTCAATGGGTTCTTAGAAACTGCAACTTTAAGTGAAACAACATAAAACAAAACCAATTTTTTCTTATCAAGTTTACAATAAAACAATGTATTCAAGAACCTGCTGTATATTTCAACTTAAAAGGCAATACAGCATAGTAAATAAAGAGCCAGGACTCTGGAACCAAACACTTAGAGTCTGTAATGTACTTGTGGGACATTGGGCAATTTACTTAAGCCCTCTGTGCTTCGATTTCCTCATAAAAAAAATGCAATGTTATGACGAAAAAAGTAGTTACTTTGAAAAGAACTGTAAAGACTCTCTAGATCCCTAAGTGCTAGTTACTATCTCAATTCCTCCAAATTCTGGCTCTTTAGTGGTGCCAGCACCAGCAAAGGAGAATATTATTAATAATGGGTCTCATTATAGAGTACATAACACCTTGTCAGTTACTACGCCAAGGAACGGTTTCAAAAATCCAAGAAGGAGGTACTAATCCAGATAAGAAAATTGTGACTTAGATTCCTTGCCCAAAGTATCACTAGCAACTGGTAGAAAGGATTTGCTCCCAGATTAGTATGATGAGATAGAAAAAGCCTGAGTCCCTGGATGATTCCATGGAGCAGAGCCCTTCTTCCAATCCTGAGTTGTGGGTGAGTGAGAAATGCATAGTGTTGCATTTGGCCATTGACATTGGGGCTATTTAGTATACCAGGGAGCCTTTCCTGACTGGGTTAATATAGGGAAGATGGAAGAGATATACTTGAGCACCACTAATTTAAAGATTCTTTTCATAAAATAAGATGATTCTCATTATTTGCATAAAACCAGGTTTTGGCATAGAAGAAAATCATTCTCTAGGTAAGTCCCTCCCAGTCTCATTTATCTTCTGAGCTGGATGACAAATAACCTTTGGCCACCTGGGAAAGGGCTGAGCGTACCAACCTGGAATCCCTGACACTTATGGGAACAGATTGCTCACAAATGAGACCGGCTGTTCACCAGCTGAAGAATGTCTCTTCTCAGATTTGATTCAGTATAAAATCTAATGGTTCCCGTGTTGTTTGTCTCTCTTGTTTTGATGGTTGTTTTTTTTTTTTTTCCTCTTAGTGAGGATTCTCTTTTTGTCTGCGATGGCCTGTGTGACTGCAAGAAAGGGAACCTTGATTGCTGGTCCACATGTCCCTGGCAAGCGCTCTATATAGTTAGACTGTAAGTTCCATGATGGCAGGGATCTTGTTGTCCCACTCCTCACAGGAGTTTTCATGTCTAATGACTGATACATACTAAATGCTTAAAATTTGTTGACTGCATGACAGATGGAATGTTTGAATAAAAGCTCAAGCAAACAAAAGTTAGAGTCCACAAAGTAACTTGTGTTTTCTATGTCAGTGGCACCAATCACTCAAGGATCCCATTAGGGAGGGATCAAAAATGTCTACTCTAATAATACGGACACGGCAGCCAGTTAATAAATGTTTGCTGTACCTGATTCATGGTAAGATATAGGAAGGCGTGGGATGGGATAACTTCTGTGAGGTGCTATTTTTTATTTTATCTCCATGGATGTTGTAAATATAGTCGTCACAAAATTGATCGTGGTTTTAGTTATATGAATCATATGAAAGTCTGTGGGAGTCCGCTAAGTAGACAGCCAAAGAACATAACACTCTTCTCAACATTTACCTCTAATAGATGCCTTGTAAATTCATAAAATAAAGAAAATCCCAAATCATCTTTTAAAAAACTCATCCTTGCATAAAAGCAATATGGAGCCTGTGGTTTTCCTGCAGTCATTGGGAGAGAATTCAGAAAAGATGGACAATCCTCTCAGGAAGAGAGGCAACAGCTGGAACAGCTTTCTGACTAGAGCTTTTTTTTTCCCCTACAAATCAAATATAGAACTTCATTGGGATTTTGGTATATTCTGTTTTACATCAATGTAAACTAAATTGTAAAGGGATGCTGTGTCTTTAAATAAAGACATCTACGGAAATATATTCCAAAAAACTAAGGTTCATCACAGAGATAAAAAGAACAGACTGTTTTTAGTTTGGAGAATGTGGCTCCAGTGAATTTAAATATTTATCATATAATTTTTATATCAAAGTCTTAATGAGCACTAGTTTTTATGACATCATTTCTAGAAACAAAAAAAATACTATGCTTTGGAATGCTATTCCTACTTGCATTTCCATCATGGGGCACCAGTTAAATAGGAGTGGATTTCATTTTTGCATTACATTTGGCGCCCTAGCCAGCTCAGCGGAGCTGGCGGACCTGCCGCCTCCTCCTTGGTGGTATCGGTGCTGCGGCAGCCAGCTGAAGAACCAGCGGGCTGGATGACTGGCAAGGAGGGGGACCTCCAACCCCCCACCGGAGGCTCCAATGGCCAAAAAGGCTGGACAACTGCCGAGGAGACACCTGTGCCTTGGTGTCTCCTTCACTTTACACTTAGGACTAAATGTGGAACCCCCATTTCCTATGCCTAGGTCAATTTCATGTGAATTTCCTAGGCCTCAATTCCATGAATG
>CAUYRH010085404.1:0-10123 GCA_963574655.1 Perodicticus potto
ATGTATACCATGGAATACTATGCAGCCTTAAAGAAAGATGGAGACTTTACCTCTTTCATGTTTACATGGATAGAGCTGGAACATATTCTTCTTAGCAAAGTATCTCAAGAATGGAAGAAAAAGTATCCAATGTACTGAGCCCTACTATGAAGCTAATTTATAGCTTTCATATGAAGGCTATAACCCAATTATAGCATAAGAATATGGGGAAAGTGGCAAGGGAGGGGAGGGGCGAGGGGAGGATGTGTGGAGGGAGAGTAAATGGTGGGGCCACACCTACGGTGCATCTTAGATGGGTTCAGACGAAACTTACTAAATGCAGAATACAAATGTCTTCATACAATAACAAAGAAAATGACAGATTGGCTATGTTGAACAGTTTGATGAAAATGTTTCAGATTGTACATGAAACCAGCACATTGTACCCCTTGATTGCACTAATGTACTCAGCTATTATTCAACAATAAATAAATAAAAATTGGATTTAAATTTAACTTTAACAGTAAAATTTAAAAATTAATTTTAGGAACTAGCTGACAGGGCCAAAGTGGTCTGACTCTCATGTTAAGGTAATAATGACTTAGAGTAAATGGTTGCAGTGAGTTATGACGCCATTTCACTCTGCTCAGGGCATCAGGTGAGACTCTGTCTCAACAACAACGAAAAATCCCAAAGAAATAAAAATAAAAAGCAAGGAAATAAAAAGAGTAAGTGCGCTTTCTTTTTAAATCATGCACCATTCTTCAGTTTACTGTCTCTATTATGATGTATACGACCAGTGTCACTTGGGCTGAGCTTCCCAACTAGAGATGTGGCCAACCTCTCCAGGAAGGTCCTGAGCAGCATTCATTGCCATGGACAGTCACAGGCCTTGCCACTGCACATTTCATGTTTAAAACCTCAAGGACAACAGTGATGTGGGAATCTGGTAGTTCAGATATTGCTGGACTATTTTTAAAACAGACCATATAAAGTTCACAGAAAAGCCAAAAGGAGGAGCTAAACTGGAAATCCTGGTAGAATCAGTTGCTCAGATGCTAATAGTACTGGAATGTAAACGCTGGGAGCAATCCCTGGTTTGGGCCATTTCCTCTTGAGATTTGTGTGGAAGTTTGGAATAGCCTCTAGTGACCCACATGTTTTATTGAAGACTGTATTTTCTTGCATAAAATGAAATGTTCTCTTTTCTTTTCTTTGTTTCTCTTTTGAAAACTTTGCTAACAATTGAAAGTAGCTTCCTCTCACCTTTAGTGCTTCCATGCCAGCTTGTATGACAGGCGCAAAGACAGTCTCATTTTCATTAGAGTCTGCAAACATCTCTGGAATCTGGTCCAGCAAACTGTTAACAGATGAATAAGCAGAAGGTTCTAAACGTTTAGCATATTTTCAGTAAACCTCAAGAAATAAATCACTGACATTTCAAGCCTAAACACATGAAGTATTTGACACCCAACACCTGTGGGTGAATTTCACAGGCCATTCCTCACGGAATGATCTCCTAATTTTGGTGGCACCAAAATCTATAACATGAATGGAACATTTACAAAGTTACATTCTTCGTCGATATTTTTCTATTCACCACATTCCTGATCTCTTAGGTCATAAATTCTTAGAACAGTGGCTGTATCTTCAGTTATATCATGATTAAATATACTTATCCACAGGTAACAAATCTCTCTCTTACATTACCTTTCCAGCAAAGAAAAAGGATCAATGTGATGTAGTGTGAGTATAAAAAAACTACTCCTTTTAAATATTGGTCTACATTAAAAAGGGTCAGACCATCAGAAATGGAAGAGTTTTATAATCCATGTCTTAAAACCCCCTTGCTAATGACCAAACAAAACAACATATGATTGAATAAAAACATAATACAATTACAAAGACACTGATTGGTATTTAGATCATAAAGCACTTGATATTTACTTGTGAATCACAGACTGGGATTCTTGATAGTTGACAAGGAAACCATCCAATAAAGGAACAAAGACTTCTCCAACATCAGTCACCACCATCATCTGAGGCTGGGCCAAATTACTCTTTACATTAAAGAAATGGAGAACTTTGTTGTATGTGATAAAACCAACTCGAATTGCAGACGTCTCTTCTTGTTCTTCCCTATGAGGAAAAAAAACGTGCTTAAAGTCCTCTAATTAACTTAGAATGCAAAGGAGGTTTCCCTTTGAAATTCAGTCAGGATATATCTCTTACAAAATATATGGAAGACATATTTAAACTTTTGGCCTTAATTTCTATTACCAGATAGAAATAACATTGAATCACAGCAGTAGAGAATAGGGGCTATTACAAAAATAAACAAGTTGATAAAGAGTTCTCAAAATTCTACATAAAAAATCAAATGGACATTGTGAAAACATGTACTCGTATTTCTTTAATATAACTATTTTCAATCCATAGAAAATTATAAGGTTGTTTTTCATGAATAAGCTGGGCTTATTACATTCTTTATAAACAAAGCTCTCTCAAAAGTCACTGTAAGGTCAGAAGAACAAATGGAATATCTGAGGCAAGAGAGAGAACAGCACACGCGTATTACTAACAACCTCAAATTCTTGGGCTCAAGTGATTCTCTTGCCTTAGCATCCCAAGTGGATGAGACTACAGACGCCTGCCACAACGCCTGACTAGTTTTTAGAGATGAGGTCTTGCTCTAGCTCAGGCTGGTCTCAAACCTGTGAGCTAAGGCAATCTACCTGCATTGGCCTCCCAAAGTGCTAGGATTACAGGTGTGAGCCACCTCGCCTGGCCCTTAAAAAGCATACTTTTAAAAAGAAATTCCAACACATGTCTACTTCCTGAAAGTATGAAAGCATGGACGTCTCAGTCCAGCCTATATAGTAAGCACATCCAGAACTTAGGGTGGTCTAGGCTTTAGTTACACATTTATTGAGTGCACTGTATTGTCTATTTTTCTCTCCTAAAATAAAACATTTAGACAACACTGAAGCTCTTACTAATTTTAAGTGATGAATATTACATAGAGCTCAATGATTAAATGGCTAAAAAAGCCACAAAAAATATATGCCATTTTCTTTGATTCTTAGATGTCAGTAAAACTTATTTTGATTAAAGGACAATTCTTTTGAAAAGGAACCAACCCTGGTTTGCTCAGTTTCTTAATTTCGCACATGGCATAAAGAGCTGCTCAAGTAATTAAGGAACATAGAAGTATCTAGATGAAAGTATCTCAAGTTAGATTGCTGATTCCATTGCAGACTTCCCGATTTCTTTGATGTCTCAGGCTGACAAAGTACTGTCTTCCAATCGTGTTTGATTTCTTCTCTTTTTCTTTTGCTAAGGGTATTTGTTCTTCATTGAGGTCTTGATTAAAGAGCAGACAGTTTAAACAGAGACTGATAATCCCTTCTGAAAGCACTGAGTAAACTTTTATATTCTAGATACTTGCAAAGCTTTCAGAAGTAAGGCTTTTTAACCTTTGTAACTACCCAGACATTCATATATACCATGACATTCTAAAGCAGTGGTTCTCAACTTTCCTAATGCCACTGCCCTTTAATACAGTTCCTGTGGGTCGTGACAGTGGCTAAGAACCGCTGTTCTAAAGGGTACAACTCTGTGCAACTAACCACTATACTATACTGTATCCACACTTTCCCCTTCCTCTACCTAGTTATTAGAATCTTACAAGACCAAGTACAGACTTATTCTCTTTTGTGAAACCTCCCCTGATGCCACCTACTAGCAGTAATTTCTTCTTCTCAATTCCTATAACTCATTCTCACTGGGCTCTTAACATAAAGTGACTTTTATTTAAAATTTCATGATCCTCAACTACAAGCTGATAAAGGACTGAGTCCAAGGCTCACATTTCCTTTCCCACAAGGCCTAGCACAATGTAAGGAATGAAAGGGTTTCCTGAGGATGACTATCATGACAATGAAACACCAGATTTGGGATGTAAGTTGCAAGCCAAGTTGATGAGCCAACAGTACGCATCTCATCCCAACTCCAGTTTAGTGATGTCATTTTCATCATTTAAAATCATCTACAAGTATCCACACCACAGAATGAACAGACACTACAAGTAATTTATCTGAGAAACAGTTTGCCAGCACACCACTAGTTTAATTCTTATTTCCCATAAACCTTTCATGACATAAGGTGAATAATGTCCAGCAAACCATGAAAGGCTTTAATCCTCTTTCTACAGTTAATCTGGAGTGAATTAAGGAAAAGCGCACAAAAGAAAAAGTAGAGAGGGAAATCTGGA
This sequence comes from Perodicticus potto, assembly GCA_963574655.1. Classification (NCBI taxonomy): domain Eukaryota; kingdom Metazoa; phylum Chordata; class Mammalia; order Primates; family Lorisidae; genus Perodicticus; species Perodicticus potto. The sequence goes on from CAUYRH010085404.1 coordinate 4,253, forward strand.
TTGTTATTTCCCTCTGGATTTGGATATTTTCAAGTGATGGGAAAAGAGTAGCCTGGATTCATAGGGTTCAATTAAAATATAAAGTAACATTTTTAAAAGTATCTAATCAGAATATCTCACATAACTGCAAAATATTATCTTGTCTCCACGGGAACATGTTTTTTAAAAATTTGTTTGAGACACAAAGAACTGCCTTGTGATTTTTTTTTTTAACAGTATAATTGCCTCATTAATCATATCCAGAAGAAGAAAACTAATTCTCAGCCTGTCCTTTGGATTAGTTCTACACAAGTTTTGTGAAATTACATAAGGGACTATCATGAAGACCAGTAGGTTGTTGCTCTTCTTCTCTTCAATTACTTTTCCCTCAACACGTGCCCATCATCATTTTAAAGGGATGAATCCACCAAAGCCACACTGTAAACATCAGCAATGAGATGACCCAGAAAATTCCAAAATCAAGCATTTCGACCATGTTAGTTACACCAATATTAAAAAAAAACAAAACCCCAAAGTAATCCAAGAGCTTGTTCTGAACAACAGGTAAAACATTTATAATCTTTTCTGTACAGTTCCAGGGAAGTCAGAAAAGTCTGGCAATCTTGGAAGGCCAAAGATATAAATTCAGAACTAAATAATAAATAATGAGGACTTCCTTTTCCAAAAGATAAGGTAAGAGATTAATATGCCCTAAAATGTTAATAACGACTCCAAGATGTTAATCAGGACTTCAAGCTGTGCTTCAAAAGGCTATTTGGCATATTACCTGCTTTGGTACAAAGAAGGAAATCAAATTGATGGCACTCTTTCCCTTTTTTTTCTTTTCTTTCCGGTTTTGGCTGGCACTGGGCTTGAACCTGCCACCCCTGGTATATGGGGCCAGTGCCCTACTCCTTGAGCAACAGGTGCCACCCTGATGGCACTCTTCCCATAGAAAATAAAGTTACACAAATGCATGCGCAGCCCAAAATAAATTTCAGGACAGAAAAAACAGTCAGGTTTGTTTTAAAAGATAAAGGAGAAGGTTCGGTAAAATTCTGATGTGAAGCCATCTGGTCCCAGGCTTTTCTTTTTGGGAAGATTTTGTATAGTTGATACTATTTCAGAACTTGATATAGGCCTGCTCACACTTTCTTATGAAAGAACACAACTATAGCCCAGGATGAAGGACAGAAATGGAGTGGGAAGGGAGGGAGGGAGGAGGTTTGATTGAGGGAGGGCAAAAGGCGGGACCACACCTATGGAACATATTGCAAGGGTACAAGTCAAATCTGTCAAGTGTAGAACATAAATGTCTTAACACAATAATCAAGTAAATGAGGCGAAAGCTATGTTGATTGGTTTGATGTAACCACGTAGGATTGTATAAAAAAAAATTATACCCCACACATGCATAAATGTATTCATGATCTATGTGTATATGACTTAATACAAAAAAAAAGATAAAGGAGAAAAGGGTAGTTGGATTGAATGAACTCTTTTAAGAGAGATATTTGAATATTGGCAAAGAATAACCAAAAATGTTCTTTCATTTTTTGTTCCTATCTTTTGCCAAAGCCACTTATGGGATATAAAGTTATGAAGACACTGAGGAAAGAAAGCGTATGATGTCACATCAATGGGTTGTGTCATGTCACCACTGTGTTGAAAAGGAACCAGAGGGTGGTGAAGTAACTGCCTATGAAAATAGGTTAGGCCAATTCGAACCAGATTGAGAAAGACATAGAGAGAGAAAGACCATTTCCAGAAATTAAAGTAGTTTCTTTTCTTATTAGCTAGGTTCAAATTTCAGATTTAGGATGAAACCAACTCATGAGAGAGTTCTATGATAAAATACATCACACTTAGTAGAAAATCCCTACTGCCCAAGTCTCCCTAACCACAGGGTAAGGGGAACTACAGTCACGAGTAAGTCTGCGAGTATCAGATGCCTTTGTTATGTCACCATCTCCAACTTACTCCCACCTCATTCTTCATTTTAGAATTTAGTTTGAAATTGCCTCAGTGTTTTTTAAACATCCCCACTGCTTTTCCAAACCATCTTCAAGAATATTATGACTTCAGTTTCACAGATACAAACAAAAGTACTCCTGGGAGGTCCAGAGTTCATTCCTCTGAGTCTCACATGTGCCAAAGCACCAGTCATATGAGAAAGAATACAGAGGAGTGGGCAGTCACAGACCCACAGAGTCCTGAGGTCTGAAGACAATCCCCCCACCCTCAAAGAACATCCCTTTCCAGGACAAAGACTTCTTTTGTTCCAGGAGGGAGGGAAGAGGTGGGAGATGCGGGGACTTGTACAGACAGCAGGTTGCAGATGACGTTTCCCAGGCTGGTTTATCTTCTCCAGCATGCCTTTTTTCATGAAGGATGGCATCGTCCCTGCTCCTGAATCTCCTTACTAGATGCTAGACCCCCATCCTAAACATCTAGTTTGTACACTAACAGAAATTAAAACTAGCAGCGATGTTTGATATTTGTTTTAGGAGAGATGATAGAAGAAAAAAAATTAAAAGATACTACTAGTTATTCCCTCCCACTTTTTAAATCTTTCTCTGAAAAGTTTTTATTCATGCCAAAATACTTTTTTCCCTTTACCTCTCAAAACAGATCTGGTTGTTTTTCCTCCCCTGAAATTTAGTTTGGACTGTGTGTGCATGTAACTTTATATTTTTTATGATTAGACTGCCATCAAATGGATTTAGATGCAGGTAATATGCCAAAGAGCCTTTTTAAAATACAGTCTGAAGTCTTGATGAACGTCTGGGGTGTGCTCATCTGTTAGCTCCTAGAATTCGTTTTCTACCTTTCCTTACTTGCACTGTCCCATTGTAATGCCAGGGGAAGTGGTACCCCTTGGGCTAAATTATAGGACACACAGGCAGTAAACTGTAAACAAGCTGGTAGTTTATAATTAAGAGCAAAGGGAAATTTGACTAAAAAGCTAATGTCCCTGCTATAAGACAACTGTTCGGGCCAGTGAGGTAGCTCACGCTTGTAATTCTAGCACTCTGGGAGGTCAAGGTGGAGGGATTCTTTGAGCTCAGGAGTTCCAGACCAGCCTGAGCAGAGTGAGACCCCATCCCTACTAAAAATAGAAAAACTATTTGGACTTTGCGGCAGGTGCCAAAAGTCCCAGTTACTCAGGAGGCTGAGGCAGGAGGGTCACTTCAACTCAGGAGTTTGCAGTTGCTATGAGGTAAGCTGATGCCATGGCACTTTAGCCTGGGTATAACAGAATGAGATTCTGTCTCAAAAAAAGGAAAAAAAAAAAAAACAGTTAATTTTCCGGCATCCCTTCAAACCCTCTACCAGCAACTAGTTTCCTTTGGGAAATTAATGCTTTGAAAAGTGAATAACAGGCTTACAAAGTCTTTACTACCACACTGTTGGGATTCTCCTTACAATTTATAATGTATTTTGAATGTTTTCTTTACCATAGCATTTTCTTATCAGTTTGTTTCTTTTGCTTTGTACAAAAGATCACTCTGACTTTTTAAAGACTCAAAAGAATGGTGCTGCTTGATTTATAACTAATTACCCAATGTCCTCATTAGCAAAATATATCAACTGGTCACTCAATGCTTGCTTTCTGGCCAATAAATTAATTCAGCAATATTGCCTAAGTTATAAAAAGAATGGCAGCTCTCTTACTTTGGAAGTTTTTCCAGTACCGTCTTTAGTTCTTCACATATAAGCTTGACAAGTCCATTCTTTATGTTACTATATGAAACATCAATCATGAAGATAAAGGCTGGTGGGTTGGGAGGCTTATTCTTCTATAGGAAGGCAAGCACATCACATAAATAGATACAATTAGACAGTAAATACATTTCATAATCAAATGTAAACACTCATTAGAACATCTCAATACTTAGGATATAACATCTGTGGAACTAAATCATTTTCTAGAATATAGTCTTTGATGCTATAAAAAAGATCAAAGAAGCAGTTTATTTTCTATGGTATGACCTGGATTCCACTGTTGAATTAAATAGTACTGTGATACTTTTGAATTAAGCCATCCTGTAACAACTAGCAGAGAAGGTTCACTTCTACAAAGCTCTGAAAATTTCACTACCACCATTGCCAGAGGGAGAGTATAGTATTGTGGCCAGCCTTGCTTGTAACACTCTGCCTTACGAGACAAAATGTTTGGAACGCCAGCAAACTGTGCTAAGAAAGAGTCCATGGAATAATTAGTGTCTGTTCTTGAAACTGTAACAAATTTTCATTAACTTAGATACCACTATTTTTAAATCTCTTTCAATTTTAAGCACATGAAATTATATATGAAAATGTAGAGTGTGGTGGTGGGAGAGGTATCGGCAGGATCTGTGCTGCTGCCAGGGCCTGGGGCAACCCATCCGAGTTATCGTCCATGCCGAGCCCACTCGAACCCACAGCCATGTCTGGGATGAGGTCATGGAAAGTCTTGATCACATGGCAAGGAAATGGTGGAGAAGCAAGTAAATGTGCACACAGAAAGTGAAATATTCTCCAGTTTGGATAGACTCAAGGAGTGAAGACCTGAAAATTAGATGACTTTTTGGTCCTACTATGAGCAAGAAGAAAAAGAAGAAGCAGCCCTTTATGTTATGAAGGAGATGCCCAAACACAGAAGAAACCCAGCCCTCAGAAACAAAAGTAGGGGAGCCAGACCTGGCTGAGGACTAAGATACGGAAGCTGATGAAGAGAACAGTAGGAAAAAAGACGCTTCTGATGATCTAGATGACTTTAACTTCTTTAATCAAAAGAAAAAGAAGAAAAAAACAAGAAAGATACTTGATGAAGCTGAAGAAGGTGTAAAGGATCTTAAGATTGAAAGTGATGTTCAAGAACCAGCTGAACCAGAGGATGACCTTGATATTATGCTTGGCGATAAAAAGAAGAAAAAGAAGAATGTTAAGTTCCCAGATGAGGATGAAATACTAGAGAAAGATGAAGGTCTAGAAGATGAAGACAGCAAAAAAGATGATGGTATCTCATTCAGTAACCAGACGGGCCCTGCTTGGAAAGGCTCAGAAAGAGACTATACATATGAAGAGTTACTGAATGGAGTGTTCAACATCATGAGGGAAAAGAAGCCAGATATGATTGCTGGAGAGAAAAGGAAATTCATCATGAAACCTCCACAGGTTGTCCAAGTAGGAACCAAGAAAACTTCTTTTGTTAACTTCACAGATATCTGTAAACTATTTTACATCGTCAGCCAAAACATCTTGCATTTTTATTGGCTGAATTTGGTACAAGTGGCTCTATAGATGGTAATAATCAGCTGGTCATCAAAGGAAGATTCCAACAGAAACAGATAGAAAATGTCTTGAGAAGACATATCAAGGAGTATGTCACTTGTCACACATGCCGATCACCAGACACAATCCTGCAGGACACCTGACGTTATTTCAGTGCGAAACTTGTCATTCTCCAGGCTCTGTCACCAGTATCAAAACCGGCTTCCAGGCTGTCACGGGCAACCAAGCACAGCTCCGTGCCAAAGCTAACTAATTTGCACAATCAGCTTTGCAAAGTGTGATGTGGAGATCTGGATGGACTGTTTGCCATCACAGTGGATACACCATTGTATTAAAAACAAGATAAAAGGCTCGGTGCCTGTGGCTCAACGGGCTAAGGTGCCAGCCACGTACACCTGAGCTGGCGGGTTCGAATCCAGCCTGGGCCTGCCAAACAACAATGACGGCTGTAACCTAAAAAAAAAAAAATGTCTGGGCATTGTGGCGGGCGCCTGTAGTCCCAGCTACTTGGGAGGCAGAGGCAGGAGACTCACTTGAGCCCAGGAATTGGAGGTTGCTGTGAGCTGTGATGCCATGGCACTTTATCCAGGGTGACAGCTTGAGGGTCTGTCTCAA